>MU224660.1:1766168-1785373 GCA_018584345.1 Thuja plicata
CTTCTCCAAGTTGATCATTAGCTTTTCATCATGCAATTTCTTGAAAACAAATTTCAAATGCCTAATATGCTCCTCCTTAGTTTTGCTGAAAACTAAAATGTCATCTAGGTAGACAACAACAAATTTAACAATACATTCTAGCAATACCTCATTCATCAACCTCATAAAAGTTGATGGAGCATTAGACAAACCAAATGGCATTACAAGCCATTCATACAAACCTTCTGTAGTTTTGAAGGATGTCTTCCATTCATCTCCTTCATTAATTCTGATTTGATGGTAACCACTCTTGAGATCAATCTTGCTGAAGTACTTTGCCTCTCCTAAACAATCCATTAAGTCTTCAATTCTGGGTATTGGAAACCTATATCTAATGGTGATTCTATTTATGGCTCTAGAATCAGTACAAAGTCTCCAAGCTCCTCCTTTCTTAGGTGCTAAAATAGTAGGGACTGCACATGGGCTTATGCTCTTTCTGATTAGGCCTTGGTCTAATAACTCTCTAATTTGCTTGGCTATTTCCTCATTCTATTGAGGAGTCATCTTATACGTAGCTTTATTGGGTAAGGTAGCTCCTGGTATGAAGTCAATCTTGTGGCTAACAAGCCTCTTAGGAGGTAGGGGAGTGGGTTGGCCATCATTAACAATGTCCTTATACTCTTCCAGCATTTCTTTTACCTCATTTGGTATCTCTGATTTCTAGACAGCAACTTCATCTTTTGGCTTCAATACTAAAGTAAACCCAACTCCTTCTCCTTCTTCTAGAGTCTTAAAAAACTCCTTCTCACCAACCATGAGCACACTTGGACTTAATGTCTTCGTCTCTCCTTCTTCTATTAGTGACAGAATTTTGAAAGTCACTCCATCTTTCTTAAATGAGTATGCATTCTTGGTTCCATCATGCATGGCTTGCCTATCAAATTGCCATGGCCTTCCAAGTAGAAGGTGGCATGCTTCCATGGGAAGAATGTCACATAGAAATCTGTCTTTATACTTGCCAATGGTGAACTCTATCCATGCTTGTTCTCCTACAAACACATGATGTCCTTTGTTGAGCCATGTAACCTTGTATGGGTTTTCATGTGGAATCCTTTTCAAATTTAACTTGTCGGCTGCTTCTTCACTAATGATATTATCAGTTGAGCCTGAATCAATAATGACTCTACACAGCTTTCCCGTAATCTTGCACTTCACTCTAAAGAGTGCTCTCCTTTGGCTTGGTTCTTCTTCGCTTGGCTCTCTGATTAAGGTCCTTCTCATCATGAGGTTCTCACCTTCTTCTGATTCTAATGGTACCTCAGATGGCTTGCTGCTGCAACTTGATTCTTCTTGGACATAGTTAACTCTCTTTCCACCTCCTTGAGAAGTAGAACCCTTTTCAGGACACCTATAGACAGGATGCCCTAGCTGATTGCAGTGGTAGCACTTCATGGTGGCAAAGTAGGATGCTCCTCTTCCTTGATTGTTGCTGCTCCTTCCTCTCCAACTAGTGTTAGAACCTCTACCTCTGCTAGAACCTCCTCTACCTGAGTTTCCTTCCTGATTTTCAGTGAGCTTGTTCTCACTTTGCTGCCTTGAATCTGATCCTCTTCCACCATAGCCTCCTTGTCCTCTTCCTTCTCTACCTCTTCCTCTAACTCTAAAGTTTGATTATGATTTCCTTTTGTTCTTCTCTTCCACTTTTAATGCAAGTTGGAAACACTTATGGACGGTTGTGGGAGTCCACAAACTGATTTCCTCTTGGACATTCCATTTTAGGCCTCCAAGATACCTAGCTACCTTGATAGTCTCATCCTCTTGGACTCTTGACCTCAAGCACAACTTCTGGAATTCTTCGGTATACGTAGCCACATCCAAATCTTTTTTCTTCAAACTCTGCCTCTTCTTGTGTAGCTGGATTTCATAACCCTCAGGTAGGTATTGCTCCTTTACCTTATTTAACATGGCCTTCCAATTCGTAATTGGATACTTACCCATCTTCTCCCTTTCTTCTTGGAGGTATTTCCACCATATTAATGCTGAAGCTCTTAACCTTGACTTTGCAACTTTTACCTTCTGTGCTTCATTTATGCCCTCACATTCAAAATAATTCTCGATACCTTATATCCATTCTACAACTAATTCACTGTCCATTTTTCCGTTAAAGAATGGAATTCCCTCAAGACTATTGCCTCCTAGGGCTCTGAGAGCTTTTAGAAATGGCTCCTCATTCATTGGAGGGTCTGGTTCAAGTATCACGTCTTCTTCATCAAATTTCTACTTCCCTCTATTGATACTGACTTCATCTCCATCTTTGCTTTTAGTTGCATCTGCAACTTCTTGAAGTTTTACCTTCATCTCATCTAGGGCTTCTTCAAGGAGTCTACTCCTTTCCCTTTGATCCTCTATCACTCTCTTTTGTTCATCTAATTCCTTTGCAAGCTCTGCATTGGTGACCATCTTGTTTTCACCTACTGGTATTGTTGGCTGGAACATCTACCACAAGCCCAATCAAAATTAGGCTCTGATAACAATCTGATGTGGACAGTAGTCTTGTTGCTGCTACAGAACCAGCTTCGCTCTGTTCTGAGATCTTAATAACCCCGTGTGTCTCATGCAGGAGCATCTTGCAATCTTGTAAATCTTGTATCAACCAAAAACATTTCATTTTTGTTTGTCCCTGTTCCTGTGATTTTATTGTCAATCCTTCATGTTGGTTCCTTATCTCTTGCGATCCAAATGGCATGCTGTCGACATCATTATTGGGTTTTCCGATCTTCGAAGTTATTTCACGATAGGCAAAGCTTAGAGGATGTTCCTAAATTAAAGTCCCACCTCCTTATCCAATCGCATGGCATTTAATTCATGCCTAGAGGAGTTCTTTTTGATTTAGGTCCTGACCTGTATATTGTAATACGTTTTCTACATCCTAGAAGAATGTGATCTTTTCTTAGCGACTTGTGGCTTGCAATCTTGTATATATTTCTAGCCTCGGTTCCTTAGTTGGTGGTAGTGTAGAGGAGTAGTTGAGAAGATCAGTAGTTTAGCATCCAGTAGGCATCTAGATTTCTGATTCTAACCAGGCATGTATGCCTTAGAATGTAAGGTAACATGTTGGGCATGTATGATGTGAATCTTAGATTATGAATAATAAGAAGGCCTGTGACGCATGTCGATTGTTCACTGTGCACTTCTTAATGGTCTTGTGTTGATAGATTCCGTTATGTTGACTCTCATTGCATGGTTGAACCATCTGCATTGGGGAAACTCTGACTGTGACTGCATCAGATGCTATCAGAGCGAGATTTTTTCACGTAGATCGAGTTCCTGAGCTAGCCATGCCCTAGTTTTATTTATTGTGAGGTGGCAGACTTAAAAACTAACTCGCAATTACAGAGGACGTACGCAAGAATACCATTTAAGGATTTGTTACTGGTTGTTGGCTAGTATGAGTTTGTCTGATAGTGATTTGTTACTTTGATGGGTTATCGTTGTTCCTATGCTTGCAAAATCTAGGATGGCTCGTTGTGGTATGGCAGAATGTGGATCTGACCTATGACATCAAATGATTTGCGTGAAGATGGATCGGAGAGTACTTGTTGCTGATTGTGAACCTTGGAATGGTTTGTGTTCCTTCCGACATCTTGTTGGTGGAAAGATCACTGGATCGAGGCAGGTTTTTAGCATATTAAATAGATTGCAGAGTAAGAGGCAACTGATATCTTGTAGACACATCACCAAGCAAAGGCAAATGTACCTTAAGAAGGGAGAGAGGTCGCTGGATAGGATTAGCCCTAGAAGTGCAAAGAGAATGTTTAAAGACCTTAGGGGTGAGTAAAGGTCTGAGATTTGTAATGCTTTGGTTTGTTTGAGGAGGATTCCTAAACCTGACGATGAGTATGAGGAGGCTACTCAAGAGTTGAAGAGATTGAGTAAGCATTTACCAATTCAGAAATGGGTTTTTTGGCCTGTGAGAAGAATTGTTCAAAGGAGGATAAAGCAAGTTAGGGTTGCTACTGAGATAGAGGTTAAGATTGACAAGGAATGTGCACTTGTGAATGCTTTGACTAAGATTGCGAAGGATAAGGTAGATAGGGTTATGGGTAAATTTCATAATTTGTTGATATTGAGGAGATTGATTTTGCTGAAGTAGGAATATAGAATCCTTTGGCAGAATTTGATGACCTTGTTGGGATTGTTGCTGAGTTTGATACTGTTTGTAATATAAGTGTTATTGCCGATGAAATTGTTGTTGGTGATTATGAGAGGACTTGTGGGAAGGCTCTTATTTGTGAGGGTAGTCAATTTGATGGATTTTTTGATCAATATAATAATGCTAGGAATAGGGTTTTCATTTGTGATGATGAACATGTTGGTAAGGAGTTGCAGACTAAGTTGTTTCAGTTAGATATTGATTTATTGAAGAGATTACCTAGAGGTTGTGAGAGAGAAGACATGTTCTTTGTTGATGTTGGTTCTTTGCTGATAACGATACTCATAGAATTGTTTTTGTGAAAGAAGATGGTGTTATTGATGTTGGAGAGCGGGTATGGAAAGAGCAGCAGTATTCCTTTGATGGGACTATGTAGAGGGGATTGAGGATGGACATAACGAGAGTGAAGATGAAGATAGATTTGAAGATAAAGATGATGGTGTTGATTGAAGAAGTGTGGATGAAGGATTAAGGTGGTCGATTCAGAATGGTTGATGAATTCATTGTTGTTGGGGGACTGATAAAAAAGACTGAATAGATGTGTTATGAGTATGAGGATGACTGCTTGAAGATGAGAAGAGGGTTTCCAAATCTTATTTGTGGGTATGTTGCTAATCAGTTTAGTTTAGTGAGAGATTTTGATATCTACTTTGCTTGAGTGAAGAGGATGTGCAGATGATCGGAGAAAGCAAAGAGTTTGTCTGCAGGTTCAAATTCTTAACTAGGAGGGTTGGCAAGCAAAAGGTCAAAATGAAATAGTATGTCCTGTTGTCAATTTTTTCTACCTCTGCAACTTAAGAGGATCACTTTCTTAATAACCTTGGGTTTCTGATGTAGGAGCATACTGGGATCTTGGCAATCATGCATCAACTAAAAACATTTCCTTTCTATTTGTTCTTGTTCCTGTGTTTTCATTCGCAATCTTTCATGTTGGTTCCTTTTCTCTTGCGATTTAAATTGTGCGTTCTTGAAATCATGATGAATCTATGTTTGGCTTTGCATCACAATACACTCTTTCCTATGAAGATTTCTTAAGTTTGGGTTTGGCCCTTTTTGTTCTTCCTTTTCCAACGATCAGATTGGGTTTTTCGATCTTCGAAGATATTTCACGATCGAAGAAGCTTAGTGGATGTTAGTACATTCGAGGTCGCCCTCCTTGTCCAATCGCATGGCATTTAATTCATGTCTAGAGGAGTTCTTTTAGATTTAGGTCCTGACCTATATTTTGTAAAACATTTTCTTTATTCTAGGAGAATGGGATCTTTTCTGGCAGACATCTAGCTTGCAATCTTGTATATATTTGTAGTCTCAGTTCCTTGAGGCATGTTGATTGTTTGTTCTGGACTTCATAATAGTGTTATGTTGATAGATTTAATTGTGTTGACTCTTATTGCATAGTTGGATGATCTCCATTGGGGAAACTTCGATTGTGACTACATGAAATGCTACCAGAGTGAGATTTTTTCGTGTAGATCGACTTCCTGAACTTGTGAAGCCCTAGCTTTGTTTATTGTGAGGTGGCAGATTGAAGATCTCACTAGCAGTTGCAGAGTGTGGATCTGACCTACAACAACAGAGGATTTGCACGAGGATAGATCAGAGAGTACTTGTTGATTGTGAAGCTTGGAATGGGTTGTGTTACTTCAGGCATCCTATTGGTGGGCAGATCGTCAGATCGATGCAAGTTGTTAGCATATTCAATAGATTGCAGAGTAAGAGGCAATTGAGATCTTGCAGATATATCGTCGAGCAAAGGCAATTGCACCTTGTGTAGGGAGAAGGATCGATGGATATGATCAATCCTAGAAGTGTAAAGAGAATGTTTGAATACCTTAGGGGTAACTTAAGGTCCAAGATTTGTAATGCTTTGGTTAGTTGGAGGAGGATTCCTGAACCTGAGTATGACTATGAGGAGGCTACTCAAGAATTGAAGAGATTGAGTTAGCATTTACCAATTGAGAGATGGGTTGTTTGGTCAAAGGAGGAGAAAGAGAGTTTGTGTTGCTCCTGAGAAAGAGGTTAACATTGATAAGGTATGTACACTTGTGAATAATTTCACTAAGATTGCAGAGGATAAGGTAGAGGATTATGGGAGAATTTCATAATCTGTGGATATTGAGTCTGATGTGCAAGTTAAGGAGTGTCTTCTTATGAAGGATGATGATATGATTATTGATATTGAGGAAGTTGATGTTACTGAAGTTGGAATTGAGATTGTGTTGGCTGAATTTGATAACCTTGTTGGGACTGTCACTGAGTTTGAAACTGTTTGTTATTGATGAAATTGTTGTTAGTAATTGTGAGAGGACTAGTTCCAAGGCTATTATTTGTGAGGGTATTGAAGGTGATAGACTTTTTGATCAATATAATAATGCTAGGAATGGGGTTTTAATTTGTGATGATGAACATGTTGGTAAAGAGTTGCAAACTGAGTTGTTTCAGTAAGATATTGATTTGTTCAAGAGATCACCTAGAGACTGTGAGAGACAAGACATGTGGTTCTTTGTTGATGTTGATAGTCGTAGGATTGTTTTTCTGCAAGAAGATGGTGTTCTTTATGTTGCAGACCAGGTATAGAAAGAGCAGCAGTATTCCTTTGATGGCAATATGTATAGGGGATTGAGGATGGACATAATGAGAGTGAAGATGAAGATTGATTTGAAGATAAAGATGATGGTGTTGATTGAAGAAGTGCGGATGAAGGACTAAGGTGGTCGATTCAGAATGGTTGATGAATTCATTGTTGTTGGGGGACTCATAAAAAAGAGTAAAAAGATGTGTTATCAGTATGAGGATGAGTGGTTGAATATGAGAAGAGGGTTTCCAAATCTTGTTTGTGGGTATTTTTCTAATCAGTTTAGTTTAATCAGAGATTTTGATATCTACTTTGCTTGAGTGAAGAGGATGTGCAGATCAGATCGGAGAAAGAAAAGAGTTTGTCTACAGGTTCAAATTCTTAACTAGGAGAGTTGGCAAGAAGAAGGTCAAAATGAAATCTTATGTCCAATTGTCGATTTCTTCTACCTCTGCAAAGTAAGAGGCAAACTTTCATAATTACCTCGGGTGTCTGATCCAGGAGCATCCTGGGATCTTGGCAATCTTGCATCAACTAAAATCACTTCCTTTCTATTTGTTCTTTTTCCTATGTTTCGATTAGCAATCCTTCATGTTTGTTCCTTTTCTCTTGAAATTAAAATTGCGCGTTCTCGACATCATGATGAATCTATGTTTGGCTTCGCATCACAATACATTCTTTCCTATGAAGATTTCTTATGTTTCGGTTTGGTCCTTTTTCTTCTTCCTTTTTGAACGATCAGATTGGGTTTTCCAATCTTCGAAGATATTTCACGATCGAAGAAGCTTAGTGGATGTTACTACATTCTAGGCCGACCTCCTTGTCCAATCGCATGGCGTTTAATTCATGTCTAGAGGAGTTCTTTTAGATTTAAGTCCTGACATATATTTTGTAAAATGTTTTCTTTATTCAAGGAGAATGGGATCTTTTCTGACAGAGTTGTAGCTTGCGACCTTGTATATATTTGTAGTCTCAGTTCCTTGAGACATGTTGATTGTTTGTTGTGGACTTCATAATAGTGCTATGTTGATAGATTTCATTGTGTTGACTTTGATTGCATAGTTGGATGATCTCCAATGGGGAAACTTTGACTGTGACTACATGAGATGCTATCAGAGCGAGATTTTTTTGTGTAGATCGTGTTCCTGAACTTGTGAAGCCCTAGTTTTGTTTATGCTGAGGTGGTAGATTGAAGATCTCACTAGCAGTTGCAGAGTGTGGATCTGACCTGCAACAACAGAGGATTTGCAGGAGGATGGATCAGAGAGTACTTGTTGATTGTGAAGCTTGGAATGGGTTGTGTTAATTCAGGCATCCTGTTGGTGGGAAGATCACCGGATCGATGCAGGTTGTTAGCATATTCAATAGATTGCAGAGTACGAGGCAATTGAGATCTTGCAGATAGATCGTCGAGCAAAGGCAGTTGCACCTTGTGTAGGGATAGAGATCGATGGATATGATCAATCCTAGAATTGTAAAGAGAATGTTTGAATACCTTCCGGGTAACTTAAGGTCCAAGATTTGTAATGCTTTGGTTAGTTTGAGGAGGATTCCTGAACCTAAGGATGACTATTAGGAGGCTACTCAAGAATTAAAGAAATTGAGTTAGCATTTACCGATTGAGAAATGGGTTGCTTGGCCTGTGAGAAGAATTGTTCAAAGGAGGAGAAAGAGAGTTTGTGTTGCTCCATAGAAAGAGGTTAACATTGATAATGTATGTACACTTGTGAATAATTTCACTAAGATTGCAGAGGATAAGGTAGAGAGAGAGTTATGTGTGAATTTCATAATTTGTGGATATTGCGTCTGATGTGCAAGTTAAGGAGTGTCTTCTTATGAAGGATGATGATGAGATTATTGATATTGAGGAGATTGATGTTACTAAAGTTGGAACTGAGATTCCTTTGGCTGAATTAGATAACCTTGTTGGGACTGTCACTGAGTTTGATAATATTTGTTATTGATGAAATTGTTGTTGGTAATTGTGAGAGGAATAGTTGTAAGGCTCTTATTTGTGAGGGTATTGAAGGTGATAGACTTTTTGATCAATATAATAATGCTAGGAATGAGGTTTTAATTTATGATGACAAACATGTTGTTGGTAAAGAGTTGCAAACTGAGTTGTTTCAGTAAGATATTGATTTTTTGAAGAGATTACCTAGAAAGTGTGAGAGACAACACATGTGGTTCTTTGTTGATGTTGATAGTCATAGTATTGTTTTGTGCCAGAAGATGGTGTTCTTTATGTTGCAGACCAGGTATGGAAAGAGGAAGAGTATTGCTTTCATGGGAATATGTATGAGGTCTTGAGGATGGACATAACGAGAGTGAATATGAAGACTGGTTTGAAGATAAAGATGATGGTGTTAATCCAAACAGTGTGGATGAAGGATCAACGTGGTGGATTGAGAATGGTTGATGAATTCATTATTGTTGATGGACAGATAAAAAAGAGTGAATAGACCTGTGACGAGTATGAGGATGAGTGGTTGAAGATCAGCAAAAGGTTTGCAGACCTTCTTTGTGGGTCTACAATTGATCAGTTTGGTTTTGTCAAAGAGTTCGATATCTTGTTTGCCTTGGCGCAGAGGATGTGCACATCAGATAAGAAAAGGCGGAGAGTTCAAATTCCTAACTAGGAGGGTTGGGAAGCCGAACGTCAAAATGAAATCTTATGTCAAGTTGTGGATTTCTTCTACAACTCCAACGTGACAGGCTCACATTCTTAAGAACTCTCGGTGTCTAATGCAGGAGCATCTTTGGATCTTGTCAATCTTGCACCAAGCAAAAATATTTCTTTTCTGTTTGTTCATGTTCCTATGTTTTGATTGGCAATCCTTCCTGTTGGTTCCTTATCTCTTATGATCAAAGGTGTGTTCTCGACATCAAGATGAATCTATGTTTGACTTCGCATCTGGATACTTTCTTCTAGTATATAGATTTCTTAAGTTTGGGTCCGGACCTATTTTTTCTTCCTGTTCTAAAAGATCATATTTTGTTTTTCGATCTTCAAAGCTATTTTACGATCGGAAAAGCTTAGTGGTTGTTCCTACATTCAAGGCCTACCTCCTTGTCCAATCGCATAGCATTTACTTCATATCTCAAAGAGTTCTTTTGGATTTAGGTCCTGACATATATGTTGTACTACATTTTCTTCACTCTAGGACCATGTGATCTTTTCTGGACGACTTGTGGCTTACAATCTTGTAAATATTTGTGGTCTCGGTTCCTTAGTTGCTGGTAGTGTAGAGGATTAGTTCAGTAGTTCAGTAGCTTAGCATCCAGCATGGATCTAGATTTTCCGATTGTAATCAGGTAGGTATGCCCTAGAATATAAGTTGGAATGTTGTTGGGCACGTATGATGAAAATCTTGGATTCTGAATAAAAAGAAGGCCTGCGAGGCATGTTGATTGTTCGTAGTGGACTTCTTAATGGTCTTGTGTTGATAGATTCCGCTATATTGACTCTTATTGCATGGTTGGAATATCTCCATTTGGGAATCTCTAACTGTGACTACATCACATCATATCAGAGAGATTTTTTTGTATAGATCAAGTTCCTAAACTTGTGAAGCCCCGGTTTTGTTTATTGTGAGGTAGAAAATTGAAGATTTGACTGCCAATTACAGAGGACTTGCGCAAGAAGATTGTTGAAGAATTTGTTGCTAGTATGAGTTTTTCTGCGAGTGATTTGTTAATGCGATGGTTGATTGTTATTCCTGGGCTTGCGAAATCCTGCATGGCTGGTTTTGATATTACAGAATGTGGATCTGACCTACCACAGCAGAGGATCTGCGCGAGGATGGATCAAAGAGTATTTGTTGCTGATTGTAAAGCTTCAAATGGGTTGTGTTCCTTTAGACATCCTATTGGTGGGCAGATTGTCAGATCGAGGCAAGTTGTTAGCATGTTCAATAGATTGCAGAGTAAGAAGCAATTGAGATCTTGCAGAGAGATCATCAAGTAGAGGCAGTTGCACCTTGTGAAGTAGGAGAGGTCGCTAGATAGCATGAGCGCTACAAGTATAAAGAAAATATTTTAAGACCTTGGGGGAGAGTTAAGGTCTGATATATGTAGTCTCAGTTCCTTAGTTGGTAGTAGTGTAGAGGAGTTGTTCAATAGTTCAGTAGCTTAGCATCGAGCATGGATCTGGATTTCTGATTGTAATCAGCCATGTAGGCCTTAGAATGTAAGCTAGCATGTTGTTGCGCATGTATGATGTAAACCTTTAATAGTGAATAATAAGAAGTCCTGTGAGGCATGTTGATTGTTCGTTGTGGACTTCACAATAGGGCTATGTTGATAGATTTTGTTGTGTTGACTCTTATTGCATAGTTGGACGATCTCCATTGGGGAAACTATGACTCTGACTGCATGAGATGCTATCAGAGCCAGAATTTTTCTATGTAAATCGAGTTCCTGAACTTGTGAAGCCCTAGTTTTTTATATTGTGAGGTGGCAGATTGAAGATTTGACTAGCCGTTCTAGTGTGTGGATCTGACCTACAACAGCAGAGGATTTGTGCGAGGATGGATCAGAGAGTACTTATTGTTGATTGTGAAGGTTGGAATGGGTTGTGTTCCTACAGGCATCTTGTTGGTGGGCAGATCGCTGGATCGACGCAGGTTGTTAGCATATTCAATAGATTGCTGAATAAGAGGCAATTAAGATCTTGCAGATAGATCGTCGAGCAAAGGCAGTTGCACCTTGTGTAGGCAGAGAGATCGATGGATATGATCAATCCTAGAAGTGTAAAGAGAATGTTTGAATACCTTAGGGGTAACTTAAGGTCCAAGATTTGTAATGCTTTGGTTTTTTTGAGGTGGATTTCTGAACCTAAGGATGAGTATTAGGAGGCTACTCAAGAATTCAAGAGATTGAGTTAGCATTTACCGATTGACAGATGGGTTGTTTGGCCTATGAGAAGAATTGTTCAAAGGAGGAGAAACAGAGATTGTGTTTCTCCTAAGAAAGAGGTTAACATTGATAAGGTATTTACACTTGTGAATAATTTCACTAAGATTGCAGAGGATAAGGTAGAGAAGGTTATGGGTGAATTTCATAATTTGTGGATATTGGGTCTGATGTGCAAGTTTAGGAGTGTCTTCTTATGAAGGATGATGTTGAGATTATTGATATTGAGGAGATTGATGTTACTGAAGTTGGAATTGAGATTCCTTCGGCTGAATTAGATAATCTTGTTGGAACTGTCGTTCAGTTTGATACTGTTTGTTATTGACGAAATTGTTGTTGGTAATTGTGAGAGGACTAGTGGTACGGCTCTTATTTGTGAGGGTATTGAAGTTGATAGACTTTTTGATCAATATAATAACACTAGGAATGGTGTTTTAATTTCTGATGACGAACATGTTTTTGGTAAGGAGTTGCAAACTGAGTTGTTTCAGTAAGATATTGATTTGTTAAAGAGATTACATAGAGAGTGTGAGAGACAAGACATGTGGTTCTTTATTGATGTTGATAGTCGTAGGATTGTTTTTGTGCAAGAAGATGGCGTTCTTTATGTTGCAGACCAAGTATGGAAAGAGGAACAGTATTCCTTTGATGGGAATATGTATGAGGGCTTGAGGATGCACATACCGAGAGTGAATATGAAGACTAATTTGAAGATAAAGATGGTGTTGATTCAAAAAGTGTGGATGAAAAAAGAGTGAATAGACCTGTGACGAGTATGAGGATGAGTGGCTGAAGATCAGCAAAAGGTTTGCATACCTTCTTTGTGGGTCTACAATTGATCAGTTTGGTTTTGTCAAAGAGTTTGATATCTTGTTTGCCTTGGTGCAGAGGATGTGTAGATCAAATCAGATAAGGTGGAGAGGTCAAATTCCTAACCAGGAGGGTTGCAAAGCCAAACGTTAAAATGAAATCTTATGTCAAGTTGTGGATTTCTTCTACAACTGCAATGTGATAGGCTCATATTCTTAATAACCTAGGGTGTCTAATGTAGGAGCATCTTGGGCTCTTGTCAATCTTGCACCAACCAAAAATATTTCCTTTCTGTTTGTTCATGTTCCTATGTTTTGATTGGCAATCCTTCCTGTTGGTTCCTTATCTCTTACGATCAAAAGTGTGTGTTCTCGACATCATGATGAATCTATGTTTGGCTTCGCATCCTGATACTTTCTTCCAGGGTATATATTTCTTAAGTTTGGGTCCGGACCTATTTGTTCTTCGTGTTCTAAAAAGTCATATTGGTTTTTTCGATCTTTGAAGCTATTTCACGATCGGCGAAGCTTAGTGGTTGTTCCTACATTCAAGGCCGACCTCCTTGTCTAATTGCATGGCATTTAACTCATATCTGGAAGAGTTCTTTTGGATTTAGGTTCTGACCTATATGATGTACTACATTTTCTTCATTCTAAGAGAATGTGATATTTTCTGGACGACTTCTGGCTTGCGATCTTGTATATATTTGTAGTCTCAGTTCCTTAGTTGGTGGTAGTGTAGAGGAGTAGTTCAGTAGTTCAGTAGCTTAGCATCCAGCATGGATCTAGATTTTCTGATTGTAATCAGGTAGGTATGCCCTAGAATATAAGTTGGCATGTTGTTGGGCATGTATGATGTAAATATTTGATTTATGAATAAAACGAAGGCCTGCGAGGCATGTTGATTGTTCGTTGTGTTATTAATGGTCTTGTGTTGATAGATTCCTCTATATTGCCTCTTATTGCATGGTTGGACCATCTGCAATTGGGAATCTCTAAGTGTGACTACATCACATGGTAGAGAGAGATTTTTTCGTATAGATCGAGTTCCTGAACTTGTGAATCCCTAGTTTTGTATATTGCGAGGTGGCAGATTGAAGATCTGACTAGCAGTTGCAAAGTGTGGATCTTACCTACAATAGCAGAGGATTTGCGGGAGGATGGATCGGAGAGTAATTGTTGTTGATTGTGAATCTTGGAATGGGTTGTGTTCCTACAGGCATCCTGTTTGTGGGCAGATCACCGTATCGACGCAAGTTGTTAGGATATTCAATAGATTGCAGAGTAAGAGGCAATTGAGATCTTGCAGATAGATCATCGAGCAAAGGAAGTTGCACCTTGTGTAGGGAGAGAGGTCGATGGATATGATCAATCCTAGAAGTGTAAAGAGATGTTTGAATACCTTAGGGGTAACTTAAGGTCCAAGATTTGTAATGCTTTGGTTAGCCTATAAAAGTGCACTTTCCATGCTTCCATTTGAGGAAAAGTTTATACTTGTTGCCCACATGCTATCCTTCCTAAAAAGCTCACATTTTCCTCCTCATATGTTTTCCTTCCTAAAAAGCTCACCATGAAATCCTTTCAAGAAAACTCACCTTTTTCATACTCCCATTTGAAAAAGAAGTGAGAATGATTAGTGCTTACCTTATATGCATTTGTCCTTCAAAAGCTCACCTTTTTATCTCATAAAGGGTCAAATTTGTTATAAATGAAGATATTATAATTCATTTACATCTCGCAAGGCTTCATGCTTATCTTTCCTTTATCTTCTCAAAAGATGCCCACTTTTGAAATGATGAGATGCTGATTTTCTAGAACTTCCATGTGACAGTTACTGCAGCTGCTAGTTTGGTCATGTCAGAAGGAAGAACTACATCCCCCAAGGACAAAGGGAAAAAGAAGATGAAATATCAAAACTCTATCTTCCCTTCTAAGATCACGTCCTATGTAGAAGAGGTCCAAGACACAGAGATCGGGCACCTTAATATGGAGGAATTTCTGACAAGGGTGGATACATCCAAGAAGGATGAGATGATCAGCATCCAGGAAAGTTATATTCATCATGTTTCCACTTTCCCTATAGCTTCTCTTGAACCTGAGTTTGTGATGGCGTGTGCTAAATTTTTTCATCCTACTTCTCGAACCATAAAAGATCTAGATGGGAAGGTGGTCATTAGCTTAGATTCAGATACTATTGACCGAGTGTTTAGAGTTCCTCCAACCCCTGCTATACTAGATATGACGGTCGAGAAAGCTCTCAGAAGTTGGAAAAACAAGAATACTGCCTGTGTGAAATACATTAATGAGCATTGGTTAATCACCAAAAGACCTAATTTGGTGAGGTGGCCGAAAGGACTTCACAGATCTGACTTTAAAGAGGAGGTTCATGACCTCATAACTTTACTAAGTAGATTAAGGTCTCTAGGAGTCTTAACTTTTTTGAACCTTGGATGTTCAAGTACCTTTCTTTGATTTTGAAATCAAGGCAACGAATATTTTGGGGCGATTTCATCAGTAATGCTATTTGTGAGCAGTTGGAGCAAGTACTTAACACAAGTGCTTTTTATATGAATTCATACTTGGTCTACATTGCTGCTGCCTTGGGTTCTTTTTCAGGGCTATCCACCAGGGGATATAGGATGAAAATACTGCTATGGGCTTTCTATGATCAGTTACCCTTTCGGGCAAGTCGCATCCATTTCGGAAGGATTCAAGATGCATTTTTTGGTCATTATCGATGTCTGTTCGATAAAGAACTCCCAAATAAACGTGTTTCTGATGAAGCATAGAATAAAGTTAGCGATTATGGCTGCCTATTTTTTCAGTTTCCAAACTTCACTTACCTAAGGGTGGGATACTTCAGGGGTGAACCATACACTCTTCCAAGGTATCCAACAGATAAGGTAATTCTTATGGAATTAGCTAGACAACTCATGGCTGTACAAGTACATCATAATTCTCTACATAGTCCCAGGGTTGGTATTTATTCATGCAATTCGTCAAGGATTGGTGGATATTCACTCGATATTGTCCTAAAGCCAAGAATATGGAGTTTGAACTTCAAGAAATCAATTTGAAAAAGTTCATAGCTTGGAGCTCATTTGACTGGAGGGGTATGAATGATAAGATCCGGAAACAGTTCAGACATGTACATTTCCTGGAGGATATTTGGATTGATCTTCACACTGAAGCGAAAATCACCAAAATGGATTATTGCAAGCTTACCGTCAAGCAAATCATAGACTTCCATTTGGCTGAAATTCCAGATGGAGTTATAGATGATAATGAGTTCCTGGATCCGGAGTACAAAAAGTATCAAGTTAAGAACTTGCCTGTTCCACCACCATGCTGGTACGTAAAGGAAAATGTATCCATTTGGGATAGATTTCAGAATATCTTGGCAAACACCAATATTTGGCTGAAGAAGAGAGGCATAAGAAGTATCAAGATCAAGCCCGGTTGAAATTTTTATACAGCTGGCCCCATAGGTATGAAGTCTGAAATCCGAGGAAAAAGGAAAGGAGAATCTTCTACGTCAGAAGTCAAGGCTGTCCCAAAACTCGCCATTAGAGGAGGAAAGATCATGGTGAAGGCCCCTACACCAGAAGCATCTTCCAGAGCAAAAGGTCCAAAGATGATCAATCTCTCAGACAGTGAGGAAGAACTGCAAACTTATTCTACTCCTGAGATCACCCAAACTCAAATAGTAGAAGAAATTCAGGGTGTACATGAGTTAGCTCAAGAAACACACGAACCTTCGACATCTCCAGTGGACACATATGTAGAATCTTTCATAGCTCAATTGCCTACAATTCATTAAGAAGCTATTGTGACAGCTACACCCATTTCTTCTGCTGCTCCAGTGCAAAATGAAGATTTGTCACATGTCTTTGATGATCTTCCTGAAGCATTACCGTGGTTAGATACTCTCATGTCTAACAATGACCTAGTCTTCCAGATGGAGAAAGAAGATAAAAGAGATTTGAAAACATTTGCTGCAAAAGTTCCTCCACAAGAGGAGCCAGTGACCACCATGGTTACTGTTGATGATTCATCTTCATCTTTTGTCTTCCCTCCTTGGCTAGGCACTATTACTCAGAAAAGGAAGAAGCTGGAGGTGCCTCTAGAGGATTTTGAGATTGCACCTAAGCGTAAGACTCGGGTTGGGAAGAGTAAGAAAGCTAAAGTGCTTTCAAAAATCATTGTAGATGATCGAAAGGTGAAGTATGCTGAAATAGCGGAGCCACTTCCAAATAAAATAATAGAGGAACCTGAGAGCACAAGTTACAAGATCAAAAGGGTGGAGATAGGGAAGCAGTCATTTGCAAGTAGCCAAATGGATTCTCAGGATGCGTTTAATCAGTATACTAAAAGAACTGATGAAATTTGGCAAAAGAAACATTTGTATCAAGTTGTTCTCTTCTCTAACAGAAATATCATAAGCATTTGGTATGGTATTACCTCCCATAGACTGTGTCATAAGCGCAATATCATAGTTAAATGCTTTCAAATAAAACATAAATGAATAGTCATTAGATGGCTTAACATATCTTGGAATTTTCTCCCAACTTCGTTGAAAATGAAAGTTGAAATCCGAAATATGCTCATTGATATTTCTCTTAATAGTAGTTAAGTGCTCGACCAAAGACAAATTATTTGATCTATCTTCAAACTTACTGATCTAAACAGTACCTAACTCATCCCATGTACCAATAGAGTTAACTGGCAAACTTCTAAACTAGACTACTGCTTTACCTTTAAGCAATGTCGCTAATAGTTTTAATGTTACATCATCATGAGTAACCTGGTGTAATCCACATAAAGTAGCAATATCTTTAATATGCTCAATTGTTGAAATATGATTCTCACCATTGAAATATGTCAAACCTTTTAGCGTTGCTGATGGAATGTCATGGTGGGAAGCAATTTGCAATGGGATACCAACATCAAAGGCCACAAATGGCGAATTCTGAGCAATCTGTATTGGTGGTACTTGTTGTTGAACTACAGTTTGCACTTGCTGCTGGACTACAGATTGCAAAACAGATTTGTTAACTTGTGTTACCTTCCTTTGATATGTTTTCAGTTCTGGGGTAGCAGTGCCACTTGTGGATGCTATGGCAGCAGACTGATGTTTTGTTGTTTCTTCAAAAATGGTTAATTCTGATCCAGAATTGTCACTAACACTTAAATCTTCAGGAAAACTGAAATCTTCAATAATTACCTCATGGCTTTCAGAAATGGCAGCTTGATCCTCAAAGATAGGATTTTTGAATAATGAAAAATCAGACCCCTTGAGAAAAGAGGATGATTCTCCTATAGCTTGATATGCTCTGTTTCTCCTTGCTGATCTATCACCTCTTCTGCTAGGTTGTAACTCTTGATAAATGAATCCTTCACTGTTTGGTCTGGTAGGAGTCCTTCTCATCAAGATAAATATGCAACTGAATCTGCAATAAAAGCTTTAACCAGAATCATCGGGTGATTAGTAAAATACCTTCAAAAATGCAAAAATACTGTTGTACACACCAAAATAGCAATAAGAATTAATAACTTCGAAAGATGTGTAGCAGTTCGGTCCCATCAGGCGTGCCATAAAATCCTGTCAATCAAGATTGTACCTATAGCTGGATGCAGAATCTAGCCATCATGTTCAAACATGGAAACATTCTCCTTGCTGGATGAGAGAATGAATCTCCGGATTCTAGGCCGGTTCCTATTGGATTTGGGATATCACCTGATACTGAATTTTATGGTTTTGGGAAAAAGGAGAAGGGATAACTAAAATGAAAACTAATTAAGAAGGTGATATACCAAAAATGGATACAGATTTGTCAGAATTGAAAGTTTGTACCTACAAGACACACATTACTAAATTTTGCAATGATTTTCACTTTTTTAACAGCTAGGATGGTTTAAAATCCACTATTAGGGTATGGTGCCACTAATGGTAGGAATTCAACCAGCAAACAGGTAATTTATGCAAAAAGGTTAATTCTTTATAACTTAGAATAGGAATTTACAGCAATTCACTAATCTATGTTTGAAAGGGATAAACACTTAAATACAGAAAACTTGAAAGGATTGATGACAGAGCTCATAAAAGATATGTGAATAATAAGGCCAGCTTTATTATCTTCAGAATCTGCAAAATTGGTTACAAAATACAAGAAGTGCAAAGGAACAATATGTTCACTAATACAACTTCTCTCCACAATTCTGAACCTCTACAAATGAATAAGAAGTTCGAATATATAGCATCTAAGGCCAATTTCGAAAAAAGAAACCCCCGCTCAAAAGGTGCTCCTAAACAAATAGATACCCCTAATTTTTAAGCTCAAATGGTGCCCCTAAAACATAGCCTTTTAAAAGACCTCCATGATTTCAAAAATCCCCAATTTTAAGGCATAATTCATACCTAAAATCTAGCTCTAACTTCAGCCTCTAATAGTGCTCTCCTAATGTTGATACAGATTTGCATCTTCACAATATCTATCAACATGTTACATAACATACCTAAATATATCCCCAAGAATACATTTAAAATATGGAACCCCAAACCTAAAACTATATCACAAGGCAAAAACTCGATCCAAATTTAAAAAACCCTAACATATGAAGCCGACACCATAATGTAAAAAGCCCTAACCTGATAGTATATCTCTAAACTCACCCACACTCGATATTTTACTCCATGGTCAACATGACCCATAAG
>MU224660.1:1793869-1821384 GCA_018584345.1 Thuja plicata
TTGAGGTTGCGTCAGAGGATGAGTATGAGTAGTGTGAGGGAAGCAATGAGCACAGCGATGAGGAGGCTCAGGTTGAGCCATCATCAGAGGGCAAGAAAAAGAAGGCACCCCACGAGCAGCCCCCAGTCACTTTAGCATCACTCTCTGGGATTCTTACATGTCATCCCTTTCATTTGAAAGGAATAGTTAGAGGACAAAGGATTGTTTGCCTCTTAGATACAGGTGCTACGCACAATTTCATTAGTACTGGTATGGTCTCTAGGAGACAGCTACAAGTGGATGGTATCCTAGAATTTGAGGTTAAGGTAGCAAGAGGGGACCTTTTGAGTTGCACCGAGAAGATCTCTGGTCTCCTGATTCACTTTGGAGATTACCTACTAGAGGCAGATTTTTATGTGATAGACCTGGATAGTCTGGATTCGATTTTGGGTATGCAGTGGCTGCAGACCCTAGGCAAGTCCACTATCAATCACACGCTGAAACAGTTGGAGTTTTTACAGGGTGATCAGCAGGTGGTTTTTAAGGCCATGCCCAATGGTGGGCCTAGATTAGTGTCTACTCATAGGATGGAGGACATCATGAGACACAGTGACATGGAGTGGGCAGCCTAGTGCTTTGTGTCCACAAAACTCACACTGGATTCAAGGCAACAGGTTCACCTTAACATTCAGCAAGTGCTTGATAAGCACAACCAGGTCTTTGAAGATATACCTCCAATCATACCACCAGATAGAGGGTTCGAGCATATCATTGAGATGGAGGAGAACTCTAAGCCCGTAATTACTACTAATCGTCATCCTAGACACTACAAGGAAGAGATAGAAAAGACGATAAAGGAACTCTTGGAAATGGGATACATCAGACCTAGCTCTAGTCCCTTCACTTCTTCAGTGGTATTGGTGAAGAAGGATGGTACTCTCCGCATGTGTATTGATTACCGTGCTTTGAATAAGAGAAACATTAAGAACAGGTATCCTATTCCTTGAATTGATGAACTGCTAGATGAGCTACACGGGGTAGTCTATTTCTCAAAGATAGATCTTCGATCAAGGTACCACCAGATTCGTGTCCGAGAGGAGGATGTGCATAAGATAGAATTCTACTGCCATTAAGGACACTATGAGTTTCTAGTCATGCCATTTGGGCTCACTAACGCTCCGGCTACAGTCCAGTCTTGCATGAAACACATATTCAAAAAACAGCTGCGCAAGAGTGTATTAGTATTCTTTGATGACATTTTGGTCTTCAGCAAGACATGGGAGGAGCATTTGAGACACTTGGATGAGATTCTAAGCATCATGGAGAATCAGTCTCTGTTTGCTAAAGAATCCAAGTGTGAATTTGGATTGACCAAGATCCTCTACCTGGGGCATGTGATAGGGGTAGATGGAGTCAAGGTCCATTCGGGGAAAATACAAGCCATCATGGATTGGCCGCCACCTCGGAATGTTTCAAAGTTGAGAGGATTCTTTGGTATATGCTCTTACTACAGGATGTTCGTAAAGGGGTTCTCGCAGGCAGCTGAACCCCTCACCGATCTCACTCAAAAAGGGGCCTTCAGGTGGTCAGATGATATTGAGTTAGTTTTCGACAAATTCAAGACTATCATGAGTACTTGCCCGGTTCTAGCATTATCGAATTTCTCTCATCCTTTTATTCTTGAGTGTGACGCTTCAGGTACAGGGATAGGTGCAGTATTAATGCACGACAGGAACCCTATAGCTTATGAGAGCAGGAACTTAGGGATAATGAGAGGTTGTACTCCACGTATGATAAAGAGATGCTAGCCATCATGCATGCTTTAGCAAAATTCAGACAATATTTGGTGGGTGGCAATTTTACTGTCAAAATGGATCACAACAGCTTGCGGTATTTCCTGGAATAGAAAGAGCTCAATCAGAGGCAACAGAAGTGGGTCAGCAAGATACAAGCATATGACTTTGATATAGAGTATGTCAAAGAAAAGAATAACATTGTAGCTGATGCACTCTCCAGGAGACCTTCAGAGGTAACTTGTTGTGTGCTATCCGAGATTTCCACCGATTGGAAATCTCTCTTGTTAGTTGAGTATTCTAAGGATACTCAAGCTTGTCAAATTTTGGACGGGTAACTTCCAGATGACCGGTACAAAGTAAGTGGTGACATCATTCTCGACAAGGACAGGATCTACTTAGTGCCAGTGTTGAAGCTGAAGGCTATGGTTTTGAGGGCTGTGCGTGACACTCCCACAGCAGGGCATCCAGGGTTCTTTAAGACTTACAGGTATATTCGGGAGAGGTTCTCATGGAAGGGCCTCAAGGACGATGTCCTTCAGTATGTTAGGGAGTGCCAGACTTGTCAGCAGAACAAGTCAGAGCACACTCATCCAGCAGGTTTACTGCAGCCCCTTCCTATTCCAGCTCAGAAATGGGAGGGCATCTCTATGGACTTCATCACTTGGGTTGCCGAAAGTGCAAGGTAAGGACAGTATTTTTGTGGTGGTCGACAGACTCACCAAGTTCGCTCATTTCTTTGCCATTGCAGCAGACTGGACAGCTTCATAGGTGGCCGAGAAATTCTTTCGTGAGGTTTTCAGACTGCATGGTCTCCCTAAGACCATTGTGAGCAACAGGGACAGCAAGTTCCTTAGCACCTTCTGGTAGGAACTTTTCAGGTTGGCAGGCACGGAGCTGACTCCCAGCACCAGTTACCACCCACAGACAGATGGGAAGACGGAGATTGTGAATAAATGGGTGGAAGGATATCTCCGAAACTATGTATCAGGACAGCAGAGAGCATGGGTCCATTGGTTATATTTGGGGGAGTTTTGTTATAACTCCACTTATCATATGACCATAGGCATGTCGCCTTTCAGGGCACTCTATGGCAGCGAGCCGCTATCTATCATAGATTTGGCTTTACAGGACAGCAGGCCTTCGATAGCTAATCACTGGTTGCAGGATCACCAAGACATTGTCCGCTCTCTAAGGGAGAATATTCAGAGGGCACAAAATCAGAAGAAGATGTATGCTGACCGTCACAGGGTAGAGCGGAATTTTGAGACAGGGGACATGGTTTATCTCCACCTACAGCCTTACCGACAAAGTTCATTGAAGAAGAGAGGGTCAGAGAAGCTCAGGCCTAGATTTTATGGTCCATATCGCATCTCGAGGAGGGTTGGCGAGGTGGCCTACGAGTTGGAGCTTCCGGCAGATAGCAGGATTCATAATGTCTTCCACGTTTCTTGCCTCAAGAAGGCAATCGGACAACAAGTAGTCACTTCAGGGAGTTTACCTCCATTGGATGAGGAGGGTAAACTGGCTTTGGTCCCAGCAGAGGTTATTGAGGTCAGGGAAAGGAATCTGCAAAACATGGTTGTCCAGGAGTACTTGATCCGGTGGAAGGACTTGCCGTATGAGGATGCCACTTGGGAGGGCGAGTCTATCCTGCTGCACCCAGCTTTGAGATTGCTTGAGGGCAAGCAATCCCAGGAAGGGAGGACTGTAATGTCCCCTTCTTTGTAGTAATGCAATTTTATGCCTGATTAGCCTATCTAGCCATCCGGATAGTCTAATGGCCGCTTTACAGAGGATGCCAGTCAGTCATAGGGTTACTTGGGCATTTATTTTATATCTGGGTTCAGACTCTATAGTTGGGATACTTTATTTCATAAATTATTGTTATAAAGTCACTTTAATATTATAATTTTATGTTACTTTATTTTATAAAGTGACTTAAGTGACTAAAACACGAAAGTGCCTTTTTATCCCACATTGCCTATTTGGTGTAATGGCTCTCATTTTGAGGTGATAAAGGAAGGAGATCTAACTCCTTGATCAAACTCAAGCTGGGTAATTCAACTTAAATTGGCAATCTTGCCTCTCTTCCGTAAACCAGCGTGTAAGGTGAGTTCCCTGTTGAGCGCTTTGGGGTAATCCTATCAACCCACAAGGCTTGTTTCAGCTTGTTCCAAACTCTTCGATTATCTTCAATAGTCCTCTTGATGATGTGAATCAGATTTTTATTTGTTGATTCAGCCTGTCCATTACCCTGTGGTTAATAATTGGATGAGGTACTAAGATAAACATTATTTTTTACTGCCCAATCAGTAATTCTTGCGCCTAAAAGGCCAAAGCATTATCGAAAACAATAGATTCGGGTGTTCCGAACCTTGCAATCAGATCTTCATAAAAATTCAGAACTGAAGACTCGTTTGCATCTTTTAATGCAAGAGCTTCAGTCCACTTTGTAAAATAATCTGTTGCTATTAGAATGTACTTATGCCCTGAACTTGACAAAGGATTAATGGGGCCAATAAAATCCAGTCCCCACTTAACAAAAGGTTGTTCAACCTGAACTGGATTCAAAGGAAAAGCTGCTAACCTCTGTTTATTTGCAAAAAAAAGCACATTTCAAGCACTTCCTCGCCCACGTGAAGGCATCTTTAAACAGGTTTGGTAAAAAATAACCAGCTTTCATAACTTTCAGTGCTGTAGTCCTTGCAGCAAAATGCCCACTAGCTGGTCCATTATGAAACTCTTCTAGAATCTTCTCTATTTGATCTTCATTAATGCATCTCAGCAACACACCATGGTAATCCCTTCTAAACAAAACATTACCAATTTCAACATAAGGGATAGCATGTAATCTAAAATACCTCCTTTGAGAGTTTCTCAAACCATGAGGGCATTCATCACTGTGAAGATACTGTTGTATTTTCTCCATCCAATCCATGATAATTGCTGGTTGGCCCCTCTGATCTGCATTATCATGGGTAAGTATAGCATTACCTTGATGCTGATGAGTGTCTTTATTGTTTGCAGCAGGATGCTCACACATTCCTTTCCCTCTTATGAGCTTTGTAACCTTGATTTCCACGTCATAATCCATCACATGGGTTATCCATCCAGCCCTCTTATCATTTAAATCTTTATTCAAAATAAATTCATTCACACTTGCATGGGCAACCATCAGATGAACCTTATTGCTTGCAATCAGAGGTTTGAACTTTTTAAGGCTTCTTATGACAGCAAGCACATGCTTTTCAATAAAAGTATAACGTTGTTTGTAACCCTCCAATCCTTGGCTGAAAAAAGAAACAGGCTGTTCTTGTCTTTCTGCATTTTGTTGTACCAGCATTGCTGAGATTGATTCGTCAGCCCCAAAAGCATACAAAATAAAATATTTCTCAAAATTTGGGTTAAGCTCATGTTATTTTTAAGCATTGTTGTCATAGGTTTCAAAATAGCAGCAACATTCGGAATAAACCTTCTCAAAAAATTGATCCTCCCAAGGAAACTTTGCAGCCCCTTTTTGTGAGCTGGTAATGGCAATGCCAAGATGGCATTTACCCTTTCAGGGTCAATGGTGGTAGCATACTTGGAAACAATATGACCCAACAGTTTTCCTTCATGAACAACGAAGATACACTTTTCGGGATTCAAAGAAACACAAAATTCTCTACACCTTTCATATATTAGCCTTAAATGCTTGAAATGTTGTTCTGAATCTTTTTGAGAATATAGTAATGTCATCTAAATAAACAAGTGCAAACCTGTTTATGAGGCCAGGGAAAGCCATCTCCATCACTTTCTCAAAGGTAGCTCCAGCATTTGATAATCCGAATGGCATCTTTTTGTAAGCCATTGTTCCCCACTTGGTTGTGAAGGCTATTTTGAATTGGTATTCCTCCTTGACCAGAATTTGATTATATCTGCTAAAACCATCCAACAAAGAGAAACGATCAGAACCTGAAACAAATTGCAAAATCTGCTCCATGGAGGGCAGCGGGTGATGATCTTTCAATGAGGCACGATTCAGGTCTCTGAAATCAACACAAAGCCTTCTTTCGCCATTCTTCTTCCTCACGGGTACAAGATTTGATACCCAGGATGTATGCTTGATTGGAAATACAATATTTCCTTCCAGCATCTTAATAAGTTCAAATCTCATGAGCTGTTCCAGCTTCAGATTCAAAGGCCTCTACTTCTGTCTGACAGGTTTTGCACCTGGTTCTAGCTCTATTGTGTGCTGGGCTAATTGGGGGTCAAAACCCTTCAAATCATGGTATTGCCAAGCAAAGATATCATTATATTCTTGACATAATAAAACAAATTGTTGTTGTTCTTCTGCAGTACAGATTTCCCCAAGCTTTAAAAACTTATCTTTGGCAACGTGAACAGCTTCATAATGATCTTCCTTCACTGCTAAGCTGGTTTTATTAGTACGCAATTGATCATCAGTATTAAAAATTGACTCAAGTGTCACAAGACCCTTAGGTATTTTATTACCTTTCAGTTGTACAACCTGGTTTTCATATTGCTGCTGGTATTTTTTCTGATTTCCATTTGAGAACTCAGCTTCTTCAATCAAAAAAATTTAAAATCTGCTCATCACTATCAAAAACTTGCCAATTCACATTATTATCTGGTACAAATGGTCTGACTACCACTTTAACATATGGCTGGAACTGGACAGTCTTGGTATCATTAGGTATGTCAAATTCAACTCCCATGGCTGCTAACCTATCAGCTTGTTTGTTTTGGCCTCTTGGGATTGAAACAATATTAAAGGCAGCAAACTCTTTAATCAGGTCCAGAACTCAATGTTTGTACAATTTCAAAATATCATTCTTGGCTGAACTTATATTTTTGATCTGATTAACCACAAGCTCACTATCACCAAAAACCTTTAAACAGACAATTTTCCTTATTCTGGCCCATTCTAAGCCATGTACAAGAGATTCATACTCTGCTGTATTATTTGTACAGCTGAAAGAAAAGTGAAAAGTAGAATAATACTTTTCACCAGCAGGTGAAATAAGCATGGCACCTCCTCCTGAACCATCAAAATAAAGCTACCATAAGCTATTAGAATGGTTTTCAAACTGTTGTTCATCTTTTTTAACAAGATTTGGAATGTTGCTTTGTTCATGGATGACATAATTACCAAGTCCAGTCACATCCATATGATTGAATGGCTGCTCTTCGATGTCTTCAACAACCCATTCATCCAAAATAATGTTTGGTATGCCTTCCAACAGCGTGCTAGGATCTAAGGCAGCAAGCTGGTCATCTTCATGAAAACTCAAATTTGCGTTAATGGGACTTGGAGTAAAAGGTTCTATATGGTCTTTGGCCAATGGTTTCACTTTTATCCTGACCCTTGTACCATAGCATGATCTGAAGAACATATGAGACCAATCAGAAGATAGATAACCCCCTATCTTTGCTGTAAAATCCCTACTCAAAAAAATAGCAAAATAGGGTGGTAAATCGATTACATAGATATCTTGTGGTATTGAAAAGTTAGGACATGCATGCAGGGTTAAATCCAGATTTCTTATGACGCCAACTGTATTGATGGCTGATCCATCTAACTGAACAACTCTCCTTTCTATCATACAATTGTCAACTAGAAAACCACCAATAATCAAGGTCACATAGAAAGGAGTTGGCTTGTGTGAACTATCCCTAGGGGTAAAAGCACTAGCTAGCATCACCTTAGACTTATCTTGAGTTGGCTGATCTGAAAGTGATATTTTAGCCAAAGCGTGTCTCATACTCTCTTTTTGACCAGGTAATTGCAAAGCATCTAATAATGAAATGCTAACTGTAGCTTTTCTCATATAATCAACAATGTTGAAATTAGTGAAACTAACCTCTTGCTGAAGTTTATCAGCAGCAACGTCCTTTTGTCCTTGTGGTGTTGAAACTTGCATTTTTTGCTGATCACCAGTAGATGCTTGTTGTCCTCTTGGTAAAATCTTCACCCCTTGGGCTTGTGTAACAGCAGGCTGCCATTTTTTACTGCTTCCAGCCTGATTGGAATAAAAAACTGTTGGTATTTTATCCTTTCCAGCTTGCTAGTTTAAATCAGCAGCTCTGGTTTTTGATCTAGTATTCACTGAAATAGGATCATACTGTTGGTTTTGTGCAAAATTTGCACCACAGACATCTGCATTTTGAGAATTCATCAAGGCAACATGCAGTTCATTGGGATCCAATTGTGAACCTTGCTATTCAGACCCATCTTGATTTGCACCTTGCTGTCCCAAAATGCTATTGTGCACCATAAGAGCCTGATTATATATCCCATTCGGGTAGGTGGCCTGATTATGAGGCTGATTACCTAGTAGCACCATTCGTAATCTTGAACCATATTGTTCTGGACAGGAACCATTACTTTTGAATTACTTGGCGTATTTGGATTGTATGGTTGTCCAGCCCTTTGATTGTAACCAAAATTTCTTCTTTGGCCCTGATAATCAGCTTGATAGGTAGGCCTATTTGCCTGAATAGGAGCTTGATAAGCTCTATTTAAGCTCTCATTCTGCTTCTTAAGATTGATCATATCATTGCCAAGGTTTTGCAATGTCTTCATGAGCATCTCATTTTGTTCTTTTATGTCCTTGTATTCCTGAGATGATGTTGTACTTTGCTGCGCTTGAGCAACAACTTGAGCATTGAACGCTGGAAAAGCTGGTGCAGCAGCTACAACAAGTGGTATAACTATTGTACTTTGTTGAATCTCAGCAAAATATTGCATTGGTGGCCTTGGAGCTATCTTGCCTACTTGGATCAAGCTATTTTCAGCCCTTATGGCCACTTCATAAGCTGCTGGAAGCGTGATTCCACCCATAGATTGAATTTGAACTGAGATATCACTGTTAAAAGCTCTTAAAAAATACAAAAAAGCATAGTCATTAGAGGGCTTAACTGTTGGTGGAATTATGTCCCACGTCTTTTGGAAACGGTGATTGAAATCTGTTATATGTTCATGAGGTACTCTCTTGATTGTAGTCAATTGCTCCACCAATGACAAATGATCAGATTTGTCCTCAAAATGTGTGCATAAGGTAGCTCCCAACTGATCCCATTATGCAATAGAATTAATAGGCAATCTTCTAAACCAAGCAAGAGCTTTACCTTTAAATGATACAGCGAGCAATTTGATTTCTACGTCTTGTTCCGTGATTTGATGTAATCCGCATAGAGACGCCACATCTCTGATATGCTCGATGGGCGTGGTGTGATCTTATCCTGTGAAATATGGTAGTCCCTTTAAAGCTGCAGCTGGTATGTCATGATGTTTCCGAATATTCAAGTGACTCCCTTGATTGAAAGCCACAAAAGGCTAATTTCGGGCCATTTGTACTCCAAGAGGTGGCTGTTGTACTTACTGAATATGGTTAACAAGCGGCTATTGCACTTGATTTACTGCTGGTATCTCGTTTGCAGCAGTCTGAAAATGATTTGCATATGCTGGTATCTTTGAATCAGAAGTGCTAGGAATCTCAAAACCACTTGGTAACACTGAAAACTCAGATCCTTGATTAATCCAATCTTCAAAATCATCAAAAACTGGATTGCCAAACGCTGCTACAGTAGGATCGACGGTTGTTTCCGTTACTCTACCATTTCTACTAGGTAGAACAGCACCTCTCCTCGCTGCTATGCCTCTTGCTCTCCCAAATTGGAGTTCTTGAAATTCAGGTCTGCCCCTATTTTGGTGAGTATAAATGTTTCTCATAAGCTGCAATAACTGTATCTACAAGAAACCAGATCCTTAGAGTTGCCAAGTGCTTAAAACAATACCTCCCATGAGGCTGGAAACTGCTGCTCACACTAAAACAGCAACAATAATGAAGTGTAGAATCAGCTTGTGGAACAAGAACGTGTCCCACCGGGCGTGCCAAAAAATGTTGTCAATCAGGATTGCACCCATGATGCAAAGTGTGAAACCTCGCAATCCTGTTGGAACATGGAAACATTCCCGCTGTCATGAATGGGAACGAATCTCCGGATCATAGGCCGGCTACCTCCTTGTGATCACCTAAACTATTTCTTGAAGAGGAAAAGGGTAGAAGGATATGATCAAAAGACAAAAACTATGCTACTGAGGTGATTCACCAAAATTTGATATTGCAGCAAAAAACTTTGAGATAAACAGATAGGTGAAACACAATTATCAACTAGTTAAATTCTGCAACAATGATTCTATGAAAGGCTTCTTAATCAGAAATAAAGAAGAAAACTTGAACGTTTTCACAGTTTAATAACTTAAATCAATGGTAACACAATCATAAACAATCAACTATTACACAAAAGATGGCTGGAAAAGGTATCGTAACTCTATATAAAACTCCAAGGATCTGCTAATAACTGCCCGCTTACAATGATGCCTACTTTTTGCAATGTGCAAAAGAGGTCAAAAAGGAGGTCCCGAATAATGAGGTAAAAGTACAAGATATAGCCCAAAGAAACCAGAATGGGTCGGATGCATGGAAAAAACCACAAAAAGAGGCACCAAACTACTGGAAACTAAAGAACTACTACTGTAAGAACTCCAAGCCAAGTGTCAATGAAAAAAAACTCAAACTGATCCTCCTACCGCTCCTCAACTCCCAAAATCATGTAAAAAATGTGAGGTCGGATAGAAGGAGAAATCCCACAAAAAGAGGGTCATAACTGCTTGAGATGTGCCCAAACTGCTCCACAAAAACCCCTCAACTGATGACCACTGCATGATAACTCAAAAAACACCTCAAGAAGTTGTAAACAGGCCATAACAACAGTAGAACTAGATATGAACAGAAACCCCCTCCCCTAAAAATAAGCATGAGATGGGATAGTCAACTGCTGGTCAACTCTAGCAAGGTGACATAACTGAGACACAACCCTAGACTAGACCCTCCAATCGCACTTTGAATAATTAGTAATGTTTGCCTTATAATAATCACAACCTATTACTGTTATACACAAAGATGTGCAAAAACTCCTCTCTAGATTATTTATTTATTTAATTAAATATTAATTGATTATATTTTAATATATTTAATTCCTTACAAAATGAATAATACAAATATTCATTTTTAAGACATTAAATATTTTAAAATATAATAATTAATCTCTGACTAATAAATAAACAACTTCTCAAGAGAAATATATATATTTATTTAATAATAATAATAATAATAATAATAATAATAATAATAATAATAGAAGATATTTAATTCTAAAATGGATAAATCGCTTATCTATTCTAGAATTAGATACACTTATATTATAATTATTATTAAATAACTAAGTGTATTTCTCTAATTGCGGTTTGCAAAAATAAACAAGATGAATACCTATGATTGTATATTCTGCGAAGGGAATTTTATTGATAATATTATAGTTATATTAAATATATCTAACACTATTAAGTCTCATATCGAAATATATATAATATCTAAGCAAATTATGGAATTTACTAGATATTTGACAAATACAATTTGATTAATAATATATATCAATTTATTATACTTATGATTTAATACTTAATTCATAGTAACTATCCGTTAAGCATAAATCTTAAGTAAAATACATTGTTATACACTATGAGTCAAATTATATCAATGTTTATCAATAAAAACTATCGAAACATACAAAGGAAACTACACATCCTCTTCATAAATCACAACGAAAAGAAGTTTGAGATCCGCAGCACAAAAACAGAAAGGCTTAACCCTAAATGACTTATTCCCATTTGCAAATGTGAAACCCTGATCTACTGCTGGGAGGCGCCGCCATGAGGGTAGGGTTTGAAGCTTTTTTTTTTAAAATATCCTCTTGCTGCTATTGTTTGAGGAAAGTCGCCACAATGGTGATTAGAGTCATGGGAATTGCTAGAGATTTGTCTTCTCTTCGTATCTTCTTGTTTCTGCCTTAGCCATCTTTGGCTGCCACTCTTGCCTAAGGGTTTGGAAGATTTGATTTGATATGACCATGCCGTTCATTTTCTCCTATATGTTGGCCGCTTTATGTTAGATATCTCTGCATTTTTCGTGAAAATGCTGCTATTATTCTCTCATGGCTTATGAAGCCACGACCGCCATGGTGAATGTTAATATGATTTTATGGCTTCTTACTGTCATTCCTTCTCCTTTCTCTCCATGACTTCCATGGCTGTGGCTTTCATAAGGGTTTCTTGAAGTTTCTTATCTAACTTGTCACTGCTCTATGGCCGCCACTTTAATGAAAACATGAAACCTGCTCCCTTCCCCTCTCGGCTCCTCAGCCACGAAGGTAAGTGCACTTTGCTTTTTTGCCCCTAAATCTGTAGCTTTATTTATTCTAATTTGTGCTGAGCACTGTTATTTTGTTCCAAGAATCATAGGACATAGCACCATCATCTCAGAAATGTTCTTTTTGTGTTTGACGAAGAAATTGTAGTCCTCACTCCAGATTTAATGGTTGTACGCCATCCTGCTGTAGCTTCCTCTATTTGTAGACTTGAAATTTTTGTCTCCTTAAGAAATGGCTTCTTTAGAAAGTATATTTCTGAAGACTGTTTTCTCATTTGCTCTATTTACTATTCTTGCTGATGCGGCAGCAGCTTTACTTTGTCTATCATTAACTTAAACTGTTGGTTGTTGCTCTTCTAGATCTGTTGTAGTTACCTTTTAAGTAGGTGTTAATACACCGAGCTCTTCTCAGACACCGTCCTTATTGTCTTTTCTGGGTTTTTATAACAATGAATCTGTTACAATATTTTGTTATAGTTGTCCTTGTCTCCAAGAGCTAGCTTCCCTCTTTGCTCTCACTTTTGACCTTGTAATCTGTGTTCTTTAAACTTGGTCTTCTGAATCAACAATTGGGCTGTCCTCCTTGTGGAACCCGAAAGAAAAAGGATGTGTAGACAAAATAAAAATTAACTGCTATGTATGATCATTCGACATGTAAGAACTTTAACTCAATGGCAGAGCTGGAAACCATAAAGAATAACATGTAGATGCATGAAAGGGTCAGAAAACATATGTAATTAACCAATATGGTCCATCCTCCAATCCATGCGTTTTAATCATGATCCTCAGATTACTTTTTTGATCCTTTTAACATGGCAGTATTGCATGGTCTTTAACTTGGCTCTCCTGAATGTATGGTCTTTACCTTGGCTGTATACTCTCAGCTAATCACATGATTTTATATTCTTGTGTTTCTTTTTCTTGTAGCAACTCTCCTTTATAATTGCTCTTTTAACTTGTTGTTACTGTTATCTCTAGATAATGTTGATGTTGATAAGTCACTAAACCCTGATTTATACACATCTGTACCCCTTTGGAAATTATAAGAGCATCACATTGACAATACCTGCGCTATGTAACATGGTTGAAACTTACTTGGCACCTTCTGACAATGCTTCCCCTTAATGTGACTATAACTGTGATGTCCCCGAATTAGCAGGTTCTGGGAACCTGAATATGGTTAACTCACCAGCGCGACCCTCGTGAGTTGATAGTTTGTTTTGAGGGTCTCGATGTTCAGATTCTATTTCTGGACTTTCTATTTTTGGACTTACTATTTATAGTAGGTCAGTTGGAGGCCAGTTAATATTTCTAGCAGGGCAGCTGAAGACCAGGTTGATCAGCTATTCTTAAAGTGGATGCAGGAATCGTCATGAGAGGTATAATTAATATTAATTAATGACAATATGTTATTAATTAATAAAGTGACTATAGTATTATAATAATAATAAATTATTATTATAATACTTTTATAAGTTGACATTTTGAAGACTGCTTAACTGGAATTGGTTTTTAGAAACTTTTGCCTTCAAAGAGTTATATATTCGGGCTTATTTGTAAAGTTGATAATCAAATATATTTTATAAAACCCTTGGTCTAGCGAATTGTCCTCATTGTTCTGAGTCCTTGCTGATTTAAAAGGGTCACATTAATTATGGAAGACTAATTCTTCTGGGAATTAATCATCAATTGATTGTTGTTTTATGATCAATCACCTTGTTATCGTGTTGTTGTATACGATCAAGGAACTCTGAATATTTTGGTTATTTGAACTGGGGCCTGCTCAGAGGTCAAATTGCAAATCTGCAATGCACATTTGAGACTGGGAAGTAGCAGCTCGACACAGTCTGGATTAATCTTTAAATAGACGCTATCACTTAGAATTTACTATTGGCAGCAAGTCCCAAATACATACAAGCTGGGCGGGTTTGATTGCAGCTCACTGACATCGCGGATGACTGTAGACTTCCGCATGAGCTAGTCTTAAGAGCCGTTGGAGCCACAAAGGAGTAAGTAAGGTGACGGCAGTAAGGTGGTGACCATTTCCTACTAGGCGGCCGCAGGTTGTAATCACAGCAGTACCACAGACTGTCGCGGATTCCCATTGTCAGCCACGCAGGAGAATACTATCCACGGGCGGGCAGAATTGCAGATTGTCTTGGTGCGGACAATAGTGGACGTGTTCACTTCCAGCTAAGGGGCGCCATCCACACACCATATAGTACCAGGGAGCTGACGCACTATTCCAGCTAGTGCAAATACAATCTCAGGTTCCTCACATATTAATGCCAATAAAAATAGTGATTAAATGTTAGCTTGTTTTTTCAAAATTCCTTCTAGTCTAAATAAGCAAAACTGAATGTATGAACAAATGCCCACTCTGAAATTGATTAAATAAATAAGAGAAGGTATTGTTTCTTGTCATTTTCTATTTGAAGTACAAATTCTGGTTAAGTTCCAGTAGAGCCAACTCAGGCTCTTCACAGTAACACATGCAAATGTACCACTGTTTCTTTATCATTTGAAAACATATCTTCAATCTGAAAATGAATTAGCCACCTACGGCTTTAGTTGATATAGTTGGCTCCTCTTACTTCCTTTCCTTTATTTGACTGACGATATGTGCATAACATCATGAATAATGGGTTGTCTGTTCCTCAGTTGCAAGTACTATGGTTGGCTGGAAATGAACGTTCTTGTACCCTTTTCTTTGTAGATGCAACATACCACTGCTGCCCCATGAGTTAATTCTGTAGCATCTTCAATTATCGTGTTTTGATTCCTTTGTTGTCCCTCCATAATGCTTTTCTCATGCTGTATCATTCCACACTGATGAGTTATAAAGTTGATCTAGTTATTCATCATTGCTGCTCTTTCTTTCTTTTCAAATAATAGTCCTTCATGTTGGATGTCGAAAAGTTTTATGTTTCTGAAAACACACCCCTTCAACAACATAGATCTCCGAGCCTGCCCCATGATTTAGCTAGAAGGTCCCATGCTTGAACCTATGCATGCTCCCTCAACAGCCTCCTCTAGTCCTCCGGTCTCCGCCCCTTCATGACTTCAGTCGGAAGGTTTCATGTGCGTAGTGACTGCATGTCCCTTCGACAACCTACTTAATCTTCATACCTGTACCTATACATGAAGCAAACAACATTAATAAAATACTTCTTCTCCTTCCATGCTGATTCTTAATATGCTTTACGTATTGTTGTCTTGCATTTTTGTCAATGAATAGAGATCAGCGTAATAGAATAGGAGTTAGCCTTCTTCATTGCTCAGTTCATCCGAACTGACCCCTCCTTTTTTCCTTCTTTGTTGCAGGCGAATCTCGGATACGAGTCCAGAGCTACGATGACAACCAGCACACAACAGCGTTCAGAACTACAGCAACAATATCAGGCAATGGGGGGGCCTAACCCTTATCCCTTTGTGTTGATTTCTTTTCATTTATGAAAATGGAAAAAAAACAGCTCTTCTATTTCCCTGCATTTATGATTTTAGCATGCATGCTTGCATTATCCTAAAACCACGGGTTATGTGGTTACTGCTTTAAACTCTATTTCATTTTGAAAATCTTTCAATGAAAATGATCCTTTGTTAATAATTGAAACACACTTTCCAGATCCTTTTGTTTTGAAAGCAACCACTGCTTGTGTGGCTATTTTAAATGTTGTTCTTTTGTTTATTTGAAAAAGCAAAGTGTCCTTTTGATTTCAATTGTAGATTTGAACAACATCTGTACTTTATAAAAGAAAACTGCATTCTTTGATAACTTAGGGCAGAAACTTACAGATATGAACCAGAAACGTGATAGCAGATTTAAACATTCAAACCAGTCAACCTTTTATATCAAAATTAACATATTTCACCAGAAATATCAGAGCTGATAACAGCCCTACCATTTTGAACCACATACTGAAAATATGGTAACAGTAAGTTACAAAGTTAAGTTTTCAGTATTATTCTGCAGTATTCAAAGAATCGATAATTCTAGAATTTAGATAAGTCTGCATATCGTGTTAGTGGGTTCATACATTGAAGATACCTCAAAACTGAACTGGTGTCATAGGAGGAAAAAATGCATTGAGACAAGGCCCAGCACAGCCCACGCATTGTCTCACAACAACCCATAACGTTACTCAAGTGTGGAGAAGGATAAGTGGACACTCGACCCATACTTTGCACGCAGCAGCAATAGACTTTTCTTCTCTCTCAGTGCACGATAAGAAGGCCCAGATTTGGTAGACTCACACCGTATTGTGTATTGAAGAAGTTGGAATCAGGTTGCAGATTTTTCTGCTTGCTACAACCACACTGTTATCGGGTGACATACCAGGCATGTAGAGTGCTGGAGCCGCGCGAGTTGATATAACATTTGCCCGAGCTCATTGCTGGAGCTACCACGCAGAGTCTTAATGGTTGGTGCGATTACAGTGAGTGGAGCAGGGGAGGTAGTCACCTCCATACAACGGCATTACACAGAGCTAGTGAATATAGGGAGAATGGGACAGGAGCAATAAGGAGTTAGTATCGCGGCCAGTATTAGACTTGTTCATCTGTGGCTCATGCTCTTCTCTCACCCGTCGGGAGCAAATCAGTCCACCTCTGGATTCATCCGTAAGTGGTGTCTACCACTTCTTGTAAATTAATGTTAATTAATGGAAATGGGAAGGCGTACTATTTGAACAATCTCTGATCAAATTTCATTAATTTTATATTCAATCCTTTCATCTTCTAGCATCTTGAATATGCATGTTTAACATTGTGACTGATAAATCAAAGCCAACATCACGCTAATTAATTCCAGCAAAACCTTGAAGGTTTAAATATTTAACAAATATATATGCATGTCACTGGTGAAATTAATTGATTAAAGTACCAATAACCTGCTCAGGATTTCACCCCTTGTTACATCCCTTGGAAGATTTGCCAACATAAATTGTGCAGTTTGATCTTCTCATCATGACATATCAGAGATGAAGGACAATTTTGATAATCATAACTGCTGCTTCCACTTTGACTACGACTATGGCTATAACTGGGGCTTTGACTTCTGCTATAACCGCAACCGCGATATGTATATAATAGCTTTCTGTAACTTTGAAATCCCACCCTGAAGGATCTCTTTCTCCATGCAATTCCTTATATCAGGCAAGATCTCCTAAGTATATCATTTCCTTTGCTTAAGCAAAATCATGATCCTCAAGTATTATAGCTTCATAGTTCTCCCGCATCTGACTCCAAATATTAGGATCAGAAGGAGTCTTTGCCTGAATTGCATCACTCAACCTTTTTTTTTTTTTTTAAAAGTCCATAACCTTTACAAATATCAGAATCAAATTATCCCTTGCTGTTGTAAATGGTGCATCAACTGCCAAGCCTCGAAAATAGCGATAGACTGCCACCAATTCATTCCCCATATATGTTGCCACGATAGCAAGCTAATGATGTGGATTTCCACTTGCTGGCCAGAATCCTCCTCTTGATCATGCCAATTTTATGGCCCGCATCTCTGCTTTGCATATTAATGTTACTATATACTTCAATCTAACGGTTCAAATGAAGATCAAATCTTGAAATACTATTGAATATTTGAAGAACCGGAATGTCTTTCCTTTAAAAAATAGCTCCAATATTTTATCTCTCAAAATCAGAGGCAAATCTCTGTTCCACCATACGCTGAGCAATTTGGACTGCATCAACACACTCATCAGGAACTTGCATTTTGATTGATGTGGGTGCACTATTAGTAGTCGGTAATACAAGTAACCTAACAGGCATAGGGGATCTCAAAGGAAACAGTGGTGTCATCAACCCCTTATTGTTCCGCAAACAACTTCCTTGGCTATTTCCCTGCAACCTCACTTGATGACACAAGAGGTGAAATTTTAGCCTCTACATCACTTAATACAAATTGAAAAAACTCTTGTTGAACTGATGGAAACTGATTTTAGGATTGGCCTCATAATAATACTAATCAACAACTTGAGCTTTGAAATTCATCATGATTGCAAAGGTACACACCCAAAACTCAGAGAACCTTGAGCCCTCACCACTAGTCCAGGTAACACATCCAGCTACAAGAAGTGTAAGAAAACAATTCACACCTCCAAGCAATCATCTGACAAGAATTTATGACCTTCTAAAAATGACCATTTTGCAAACTTCAACTTTTTCTGCATTGGCAATCTGCAAAAAACTGTGTTTGATTCTGATTTCAAAATTTAGACAAAAGGAACCCTTAGAGTATGACCCTCTGACAATAGATTCATTCTCACAATAGGAACATAAATCTTTAATTTACTTTCTCCAATGATCAATTAATTAAATGGAATCAATCTGCAAAGTCAGCACTTAAAAGACTTTTCTGAACTTTAACACAGTGAAAATGCATAAACTGGATTTGGAATTAGCATAGAAAAGTGATCAAATGGATTGACCAAAGTCTGAAAATCTTCAAAGAAGTTCACTTCCAGGTCTATAATGCAGAACAACTTTCAATTATTCTTGATCTTGAACCGTGTGCAAATAGGGAAACCACAAAGTAGGTCACTTAATTCTGGATTTTGCACATTTAGTGAAACTTAATAAATTGGAAATGGAAAGGCTCTGGCAAACTGGATAACTGGATTGATGTGAATCTGAAATTTTTTAGGGAAGGTACACTACCAAGTTTGTAATGCAGGGGAAAACTCAATTCTTCAAAATATCGAACTGGAGCACAACTTGCAGGTCCTCAAAGCAGGTCATTTGGAAATCTGGGCATAATAGAGAAAAAAGATAGCTTTGCAAGACCAACTTTGGGGAAACTAAAAATTTATCAAATGGATTCAAAATGACTTAGGATTTAAAACATAAGCTCTCTGTCATATTGTAAAACATTCCCAAAGCAGGCGTCTTATGAAACTAAAAATGATGCAAGATATTCAGATGCAAAGTAGGCAAGTTACAGCAATTTGACACTATAGTCAGGATATGCAAAAAGGACAAGTGCTGAAAACAAGACATCACTAAATGACTTAAAACTTGAATCGGCCGATCTGGGATGTCTTCTTATGCCTAAACAAGAGTGATGAACACTTGATATGCATGAAAAACTTCAGATTTGTATTTGGGCAAATAAGCTCAAAACGCACTCACAAGGAGTCAGAATGCAAAAATTAACAAGGTACTCAAAAACCCATGTTGTATTTTTGATTACCAACAGAGGGTAGGAAGGCCAAGGGTGAAGATGAACCATAGTGATGGTGCAAGTTTCTAGTTCCTTGTACATTGGAAGGGCATACCAGATGAAAGAACCATTTGGAGATCTGAGGAAGAAGAGTTCAAATATAATATTGTTGTAGGTCCTCACTCAAGGGTCTTGAGATTCATGTCCATGGAGATAATGGTGAAGGGGCACCTAGCCCTAATGATCAAACAAGGTCAATGGAAGATTGTAAGCGATCTTGGAATTGCAATAAGGTCATATGAGACCTTTCAAGATGTAATGGGGGTTATAAGGATCAATAAGGTCATATGGTCAAAAGTTGCCAAGTTGCAAGAAAAGTTGCCAAGCATCTTCTTTTGGAAACAAACAACCAATAGTGTCTAAAGTGTGTATAAATCATTGTTTTAGACATCCAGTTGATGTAAAGAGGCCTCTAAAAGGTCAATTAGGTAAGTCCTTAGGCAAACAAACAAAAAATATGAAAAAGTTGTCACTGAGAAGAATGTTGCCAACTTGTAAAATTAAGGAAAATGGACAGTTAGAATGGAAACAAAATAGTTATAGCTGGTTGGAAGGCATGAAAAGCATTGGATATCACTTCTCTAGGTCCTTTGTAAGGGGAGAAGGAGGTATTAATGCAAGTTGTACGAGGATTTAAACAGAAAAACAATACAATAAGTCAAATTTATGTATTTTCCTTGTATCTATGACTGTAAAAGTGACATGAACCGACAAGGGTCGTGACATTTTGATCAAAAATTCATGGAGGACGTTGGAGAAGATCGTTATCTTCCATTTGAATGAAGTTTCATTGAATTCCATATTGTATTTAGAATGTTATTGTAATTTCTTCACAAACAATCCAATACCCTCATCTAGGGTAATCAGTGAACAAGAAAATTACATCTCTCATTTTAGCAATGGGAAAACGCAATAAATTGGTAAAAAGACCCGTTGCAATTTATATTCTGAAATTCCAAAGTTACATATCTTAACGATGTAATTTAGTTATGTTTCAAGGACGCCCTAGGACTATTACAATGGTGTTTAGACTGGTAAGGGTAGGAAGATAGATGTTTATTGTTTTGTTATTACATTCAATATTGGTAAATGTTGTTGTGGAGTGCGATAGGTGTAAGGGAAATTGTAAATACCCCACTTGGGTCATTTTGATAAGGAAATGAAGTTTAAAACATTACAAGTCACTGCCCGTTGCAATGGAGAATAGGACGATCGTGGTTAAGATTGAGAGAACAACATTTTGAGTGTTAAGTCATTATCCATTAAAATGGGGATTGATTGGAGGTGTTGTCAAGGGACATTGGAACCTCTGTCTATATTGGGGTTTGTTACAAAATGAATATATCAATCCTTGTGCATAATGCCCTGTTACGGCAGTTTATGACAGTCTAGTTAGGAATGAGTACAGAGCACTCTTGAGTTCCTAATGGTGAACGGAAACAAGAGCCATCGAGGGTCATTAATTAGGAAATTATGCATTCCTCAAAACCATGTAGAGATTCGAGAGATTTATTATGAGTGTTGAGTGCCAAAGGTGTCAAGTTTGGACAGTCCAAAGGAGCCAATTAGGCCCAAAAGGTAGAAGACATACACTCAAAAGAGCAAAAGGCACACAAGGATATCAGAAATGAAGGAGGTAAACAACGAAGAGGTAAGTACGTACACCTATGACTATTTTTAAATCATCATGCACTGAAGAAATTCAAAAGGACAAGATAGATATGGTAAGAAAATGACAATGATCAGATGGATGATAAGGTTGACGATAAGGAATGGCAAGGGTTAGCAAGAAGAATTGACAAGCAAAATACATATTTCATTTGTATTGTTGTTACTAATCCAATTATTTTTGAAAATGAATTTTTTATTATGTGTATTCCAGTGTAGGTGTCAAGAGTATCGGATTGGGAAAATCAGCAAGTTTTCTTTGACAGGAGCAAGTACCTGGAAATGAGGGTAGGAAGGCCAATGGTGAGGATGAAGCATAGTGATGGTGCAAGTTCCAAAGTTGATGCATGTTTCCAGTACCTTGTACATCTGAAGGGCATACCAAATCAAAGAACCATTTGGAGATCAGAGGGAGAAGAATTCAAATATAATCTTGTTATAAGTCCTCACTCAAGGGTCTTGAGTTTCATATCCATGTGTACGGACAAGGGTTGTGAAATTTTGATCAAAAAAGGGATGGAGGACGTTGAAGGTCTTTATCTTCCATTTGAATCAAGTTTCAATGAATTCCATGTTGTATTTAGAAAGTTATTGTCATTGGAGATGGTTGTTATCTTTCAAGTTTCATTGAATTCCATGTTGTACTTAAAAAGTTATTGTAATTTCTTCATAAAAAATCCAAAACCCTCATCGAGGGAAAATAATGAACAAGAAAATTACATATCTCTCACTTTATCCGTGGGAAAATGCTATAAATTGGTAAAATGACTAGTTGCAAAGTATATTCCGAAATTCAAAAGGTACAGATCTTAATGATGTAATTTGGTTATGTTTCAAGGATGCCCTAGGACTGTTACAATGGTGTTTAGACTCGTAAGGGAAATAAGATAACTATTTATTGGTTTGTTATTGCATTCAATATTGGTAAATGGTGTTGTGGTGTGTGATAGGTGCAAGGGAAGTTATAAATACCCCCCTTGGGTCAATTGGATAAGCAAATGAAGTTTCAAACATTATTAATCACTGCCCCTGCAAATGGAGAGTACGACTGTCACGGTAAAGACTGAGAATACAACATTTTGAGTGTTAAGTTATTATCCATTACAATGGGGATTGATTGGAGGTGTTGTAAAAGCACCCTTGAACCTCTGTCTCTATTGGGGTTTGTTAAAACAATGAATATTTCAATCCTTGTAAACATTGCCCTGTTATGGCGGGTTATGACATTCTAGTTAGGACTGGGTACAAAGAACTCTTGAGTTCCTAATGGTGAATGGCTACAAAAGCCATCGAGGGTCATTAATTAGGATATTATGCATTCCTTTAAACCTTGTAGTGATTGGATAGAGTTATTTTGAGTGTTGAGTGCCAAAATTGTCAAATTTAGACAGTCCAAAGGAGCCAATTAGGCCCAAAAGGCAAAGCAAAGTCATTTCTTTAGAGTGTTGTTACAAAAAAAAGTTTTGCTATGTTATAATATGTTGACAATCTCAATAAAACATGTTTAGATATGTGTATGTGATTTAAAAGTTGGAGTTTGTATAAACGTTAGAGTTAGTAAAGCCTCATTACAAGACTACAAGAGCCATAGTGTAGTCTATGAAGTATAGATTATTTGTTGAAGTGTCAGAGAGAGAGACAGAGACAGAGAGAGAGAGAGTTTTATATGGTTGCAAATGTTATGTTTACCTTCTGTAAGGTTATAGAGTCAGATTAGTCATTGTTTTGAAGAATTCTCATGCTTGGTTATTGCCTAGAAGGTTACAAGTGTACCAAAAAATAGGTTTTATATAATCATTTCCTTGGAAGTTGGTAAGCTCAGTTGGTGAATACCTTGCCTCTTCATCAAATTGGTACAGAAGCCCGCAGACTCTGGGAAAAGGAAGCTTGTATGTGGTTGTGAGTTTGTGTTTGTGCAGCAATGAAGGAGGTACACAATGAAGAGGTACGTACACCTATGATTATATTCACGTCATCAAGCACTAAAGAAAATGAGAAGGACAAGATACATATTGTTGTGGATGAGTTTCCTTGTCATTTTCACTTGATTGAATATAATGATCAAGTTAAAGGTTGCATGGAAGTTGACATTGTTGGCAGAGTTGATATTGCTAACAGTGTTGAAATGGATGTGGTTGATAAAATCAACGTTGTTGATGAACTAATAGAAGAAAATGAGAGTGATCAGATGGATGATAAGGTTGATGATATGGAATACCAAGGGTTACCAAGAGGAACTAAGAAGCAAAACGTTGTTGATGAACTAATAGAAGAAAATGGGAGTGATCAGATGGATGATAAGGTTGATGATATGGAATGGCAAGGGTTACCAAGACGAACTAAGAAGCAAAATGCAAATTTTAGGAGTAATTTTGTTACTAATCCAATGATTTTTTTCAATGAATTACTTATGTTTATTACAGTGCAAGTATCAAGAGAATAGGATTAGGAAAAGCAGAAAATTTTCTTTGACATGCCCAAGTACATGGAAGGGAGTGTAGGAAGGCCAAGGGTTAAGATGACATTTACGGAAAAGGGTCATGACATTTTCATCAAAATTTGATAGACGGCATTGGAGAAGGTCGATATCTTCCATTTGAATCAAGTTTCATTGAATTCCATGTTGTATTTAAAAAGTTATTGTAATTCCTTCATAAACATCCAAAACCCTCATCTAGGGTAATCAATGAACAAGAAAATTACATTTCTCTCATTTTATTCATGGGAAAATGCTATAAATTGGTAAACTGACCCTTTGCAGTCTATATTTTGAGATTGAAAAGTTACAGATGTCAATGATGCAATTTGGTTATGTTTCAAAGATGCCCTAGGACTGTTACAATGGTGTTGAGACAGGTAAGGGAAAGAATATAGATGTTTATTGCTTTATTATTGCATTCAATATTGGTAAATGGTATTGTGGTGTGTGATATGTGTCAGGGAAGTTGTAAATACCCCCCTTGGATCAATTTTATCAGAAGATGGAAGTTTGAAACATTATAAATCATAGGCCCCAGCGAATGGAGAATAGGATTAATGTTTCGATTATGGATCTTAATGCATTGATTTTATTTTTTTTATAAAACTACAATTTTTTTTCTTTGGACGAGTCCATTCCTGAGTCTTTACCGAGTACGAGTCCAATTTATTTGTCTGCTGAGTCCATGTTTTTCAACTATGGTAGTGAGTTTGTGTTTATGTGGGTTGAGAGGAGAACCAAGTTGCCAAAATACAAGAGAGGAGAAGAGACCTAGGTGAGATAAAGGCACAGTGGAAGAAAGGTTAAAGGGATCTACTTGAAGTAGAGATGGATTTTTTGAAGAGGTGTCTACATGCCTATAGAAATTTTAACTATAGAGAATCTTCACAAGCGTAGCTTAGGAGTTGTTTTTGTTTAATACAAAATTGAAGTCATGAGGCCAAAAAGAGATTTGGACATACCTGTTGAGTAGCACAGATTGCCTTTAGAGCTTTTTAGGGTCAGTTGGCTTATGGCGGTTGTCTTTTCTAGAACGCTTGTGGAGCAAGAAAGAAATCTGATTTTTTTCTTTCTAGAAATATCTTTGAATGAGCTGAAATCAGATTTCTTTGGGGTTGAGGCTTCCCTTTGTTGTCTTAATGAGTATAAACTCTCCTCCTTGTTGGCCACATTCACAATTGCCATATTCTTCTCCATCCAGAGATGGACGCGTGACATTATTTAGACATTCTCCAACTCCCTGCCCTGGTTTTGTTGGCTAAATATTTTGCAAGTCACTAAGACTACAACTTGCAAAATGTGTGTTTTAGGCAGCAGTATGTGAGATAACTGTCTCCTCCTAGCAATAAGGGAGGCTCCCTTCTTATCACAGCTGGCTTCAAGTAGAACTGAACTATAACACATACAATTCACCTTGCAACAGTAATACAGGTGACTCGATGATTGACTTAAGAACAATCAAACGAGGCAGCAGTTGATTTATCTAAAGATGAAGTGATACAATAAGCTCAAAGTCTCCTGTCCTCACCTCAAATAAGTATTCTATTAATCTATTGTCCAATACTGAAGCCCAAAGTCTTCAGTCCTTGGAGTGTATCAGCCACTACTCTCTATAGTATCCGTGATCTCCTGAAGCACAAAGTCTTCAGAAAACTTGGATTAAAGATACTTCGATGATATAAACAAAGAAACTATTCAATTTGAACAAGGATCAACAAATGCAACATAAGAATACATTCATTGATTTTCAAGACAACAACACCAAGTCTGTCAATCTCTATTCCTTTATTCAAATTCTTAACTCTCTTACAATGAAACACAAAGTTTTCAGAACTCAAGAGTTTTGCCTATAGTTTATTTGCACAAACAAAAGATAAATATTTACAACGAGCTCCCTCCTTTATATAGGAAAAGAGGAGAGAGAAAAGTGGAGAAGAAAGGGGAAACCCTCAACCACTTTGACTTATTCAATCTTTATCTCTAACTAACTAACTTTGACTTATTCAATGCTGTAGGACCTAATTTCCTTGCAACATGATTACATGAGACTACATTACATATTATCGTGTAATCTGTCAAAGATTCTACACTTTTACAAAATGCATAATGAAAGCATCTAAGTGTCTGACAAGACACGACATCTATTTGCATCATCCTCTATCTTTATGTTGCTACAGGACGCCCGATGAGTGATATGTTCTGGTTGGGTAAAAGCATCTTGAACTGGACGCCCGATGAGTGATTACTTCTGCATCATAATGGTTATCACTGAGAAGCATCTTTGTGTCTTTTTGTTTCAGTTTTGAAAGCATTCTATGCCTGCAATCATTGCACACTTTCCACCTCCCTGTCTGGCTCCATCAGATAGTGTTTCCTGCTTCATATGCTTCTCCAACATTGGAATGTGTAGTCTGGATTTTAAAACTTAATCACATGTTGGAGAAGAGAACCACATGCCGTATTTTGGGGAAGATCTCCTTTTCTTTGCCACCGTATTGGAATTACTTTTCTTCTTGCAACATGACTCTACATTATTTGAGGAGAAGAACATGCATCTCATGAAAGGTCATAAAAGGACACAAAAAGGTAGGTTTTTTCAATCCAAAATGCACTGCACGTATGCAGACAACAAACTTTGAGTTTGATGAAATGAATACATTGACGCATATATGCATGAGAAAATGTTCAATATGCAAGGTGGAGTTCTTAGAATCACTCGCAGCTCATGAAAAAGCATGAAGGTGAGCTTTTTGGCACCCTTTACACATCTTGGACAGCAAGTCTCAACATAAAACAATGAGATGGGAAAGGTATTTTTTTATGGATGGATATATCACATGTGTGGTTACTCTTGGAGACAAATGCATATTGAGATAAAGTCAAAAAATGGGCTTTTTCGGCTAGTTTGCATATTGGTGGTTTACTTCTGTCTTTTAACATGTAAATGTGGAAAAGGTGGGTTTTTCATCACATTTTGCATACTAGAGGAAAAGCACATGCCTTGGCATTTTCTCTTTATGAGAGGAACTCGTGTTGCCTTTTGGGAAGGATCTTGCATGTTGAGAATCTCTTTTTGTTTTACTCATAAATGAGAAGTTTATGTCTCATGACAAGTCTTTCTTCTTTGACATATAAGCATGTAGGTGGTCTTTTTATTACATCTTGCATGGGCAGCACCTTGTATTTTTTAATGCATTTTTGAGAAAAAGAACATCATTGAGGACAGGGGTTTTAAGCCCCACTGCATATGAGAACAAATGACGTTCTCATACACATCTTGGAGAAGAAAAAAAAAAGAAGGAAAGAGACATATATACAAACATCAAAACACAAACAAAGAAATGAAACAAAAAATATATACCTATTCCTTGGATGCAAAAAGGGAAGAAACAAATCTGCCTTTCTCCTAAGTAATTGATGGATTTCGAATTCAACTTCAAAGAGAAAAATACAGAATATATAACTCATCATATTGACATTTTCTTCATGCAAAATCAATGTCATTTCGACGAGTCATGGTGGCGAAAAACATCTGTCCTCAATGCAGCCTTGAATTACTTTAAATCAGCAACTAAGGGGAAGTTTTCAAAGACATGTGCCCTATTTGATAGCTATTTTTGTCTCATGATTAAATGCATTTCAAATTTTGAAATGAAAAGAAAGAAACATTTATGAAACACTTGCCAAATCTGCCTTGATTAAGGAGCGACTGTTGCAGATGTTAATGGTGGATTGATAGGAGAGGAAAACGTTTTATTCCAAGCATATTCCCTAGCTGGACTTTCTCAAACAAAACGCACCTTTGTATGGTTTCAAACTTAAGTTTATTATGCAAAACGCTTCACAAGATTCCTGCCATACTTCAATGAAGAAAAACGCATCGTCATTTTGATCCTTCTTTAGCATATCAGAATGCTAAGAGCTATAAAGTTCGACGCCCTCTTAATATGAAGCCACAGTTTTAGCAAAATGATATACATATATCTCAGTATGTTAGAAGGGAAATATGTATTTCGTTTTAAAAACAACGCACTCCACTATATAAGGATAGATCATGTTTTAGTGAAGGCAAATTTATATGCTAT
>MU224661.1:28740-38821 GCA_018584345.1 Thuja plicata
TACATTTAATCAACAAATGTATATAGGTCACTTGAACTATATCTAGAGTGAAAGTATAACATAAAACATAGAGATAAAGTACACATATATAACACATACATACATGTTTAAGATCAATGAATCACTACGAACTTACACATACATCTAGAGTGAAAGTATAGATTAGAATAAAAGTATATATAACACATACATACACATGAAACATCAATCATAGATCAAGTATGTAAGGATCAATCATAGATCAAGTATGTAAACATAAAACATAGAGATCAAGTACTGTAAGCTCATGAAACCTGTGTCAATCATGTCAAACATAAATCAAAGTGTACAAAACATATGTCAATCGACTCTGAGTAGATATAAATGAAATAATATAACATCAAAAATATGTATGTATGTAATATGTCTAGATCATATATGAAAGTGCCTCTAGGAATCATCATGATGACTCCTCACTAAGCAGTCATGCGCAGAGCGACTATGATGCTGTGAAGGATGTGCAGATCCCTACAGAAAAGGAGAAATAAATAAATATATATATATATATATATATATATATATATATACACATATTTTTAAGTTTGAAAAAATATTACAAGAAAACATGTTATAAAGTGTGGAAAAACATGTACTACGCATGATGTCATCATCGAATGAGTCTCAATGACTTACACAATTAGTACTCAAAGCAGGAGTAACAAGAGACATATCCTAGTAGAGAAAAAAGTAAATTTACTTGCACATGTAGATAAAATATTGCAAATTTTTAAATAAATTAAATTGTAACATTAAATATATATAATCTGATAATTTATATCTATGTAGATGGTGGCACGTGATAGTACCCAGACTCCCTAGCCTCAATCCTATCAACCAATATATCAAGATTTTGTTGTCTTTGGTCCAAGCTCATCTCTACATTAGCAACATGCATAGACTGCACATGTCTCTGTAATGATGAATGCAAGGAACTAACCAAATGAGATGGAATGGAAGCCATATAATCATGTGTTAGCAAATATAGGTAACCCATAGTGGCCATGCTGAAGTCAATATCCTCAAGGCCAACATCAGAAAACTGGTGCCCTGCACTGACTAAAGGGTATGTATGTTGTGCCTCTCCCTCTATAGCAATAGAGTGGTTAGTGGGTGGATCCTCATGAGCATTGCCACTATGGCCATGACCTAGGTCAGAACAAGGTGGCTGGGTGAATCTAACAGTACCCACACGAGCTCTAACACTTGATATAGGGATATCATGCTCTGCTGCTATAAATGCATAAGCATCTAACAAATCCTCAGCCAAGCTAGAAAATGTGACCTGTGTCGTCTCTCCTATAAGTCCCTCTAGGTTGGAGTGTGAAGGGATCCCTACTGCAGTATACATGTCATGTGCGGGCCCGCTAAAAGATGCTCCAACTGATGATCTAGAGTGTCGTTGAGACATTAAGTAGTGACCAACCTGATCGCTCGATATGGACACAATAGCTGCTACAATATCCCCCACACTATCAATCACACCTCAAAGCTGGGTGCTATGGATAACATCATCTGCAAGAAGAGTCAATGAAGGAGCTATTGCAGGTACCCTCTGACCAACAATGGCCCTGCGTACTGGCCTCTCACAATCTACTCGATGATAAGCATCTCTATTAGAAAGTCTGCCACGCCCCTGTCCTAGATGTCCTAGCAAATGAGTGTAATTAACTTCCCTCCCTAAATGAACCTCAGCATAAATCTGTTGTGCAAAGTACAGAGAAATCTTGTCATTATTTGGGTAACGACCATGAGAAGCTAGAAATCATGGGTATATCAATGCGGATATGGTAGGATCATTACACCTCGTAACTTGATATCCGTTTACATACTGTAACTCTGCATAAGATGGAAAAAATTCCCTTTTCAGGGTCTCTTTAGGCATTAAAGCCTGTACCTCCTTGAGAGAAAGATCAGAGCCAACCTCTTGTGTCTTCCTCTCAAGTATGGCCTCTATAACATCTCGGCCATAGGGAGTGGTACCATGAAGGTGATCCCTAATAGTAATCATGCTATGAAGTATAGATTGAAATGTGTTCTTATAAATAGTAGAGCTAGTCGAATTATTCATGGAATCTTGCAACCTTTGAATTTCTCTATTAGTGCGTGCAAATAGTTCCTCAGGGGGAATCGGTGAATCTTCCATGTGTGATGTGTAATAATATGCCTGATATATATATATATATATATATATTTGATCCCAATGCGTGGCATGGAGCCAATCAGAAAGTTGGAATGCCCAAATGGCATAAGCATTTGATCCTGATCGTTGATCTAGATCTAGATGCTAGATTTGTAAGGTATATAAGATTGCTTCTTAAAACCTAAATAAGTGTGTGTAGGTGTGTATGAGAGGAGAAGTGTATGCATACATGAGAGATGTGCAAAGGGATATTTTGAGAGAAGAAGCATAGATCTAGCAGAGTGAAAGAACAGTGAACAACAGAGTAAAGACATATCAGATTATTAGATTAGAGAAGGTATTGGAAAGAGGAGATCTATTATCAGTATTAGAGTGCATAATGAAGGATCAGTTCTTGAGACATTCTAACCAATGTATCAGGTGAAATCTCTTAACATAGTGGTTCTAACAGACCTTTCTAAATCTCTTAACCGAGTGCTTACTTTGTTGTAAGTTTAAATCCTTTTACAAGGTAGATTGTAATGATCTATAGCTCTTAACCGGACAGACCTTTAACCAGGTAGATTACATATTCTGATCAAACTTTGTAGCCCTAACAAGCACACTTTATTGCTGCAGTAGTGAAGATTTTTTTGGGTGTCATCCCCAACCTAGTTTTACCTTATTGGGTTTCTGGGTTACCAAAATTCTGTGTCTTGAGTTATTTATTTACTATCATGGATGCTAGTAGTTGATAGATCAATTACATTTATGTATGGTTGTGGATCAATTTTGTTTTAAAGGAAAAAAAAATTAAGATCTGATTCACCCCCCTCTCAGTATCTTGCTTTCCCATATTGTATTTCCAACAAATAGAAATATGTTTAGTTTTTGAATGCATTATAGGATTATTCAACATATTCACTGTGTTGGTGTTATCACAATGGATAACCACTGGTTCTTCAAAAATTATTCCAATGTCATTCAACATTTATTTCATTCAAACAACTTGTGTGCAATTTATTGCAACAACAACATACTCTAATTTATCAGTAGATTGAGCAATATAGTTCTGCTTCTTTCTCTACCAAGAAACCAACCTATTCCCAAGGAAAAATTCACCACCACTAGTACTCTTTCTCTCATCCACATTACCTACCCAATCAGCATCAGTATAATCCTGTAAATAAAATCATCTAATTTTTCATACCATAATCCATATTTTGTTGTTCCATTCAAATATCTAAAAATTCTTTTTACAGTAGCAAGATGTGTCTCTTTGGGATCTTCTTGATACCTTGCCAAAATACCAACTGCATTGGTAATATCTAGTCTACTATGAGTTATATATTGTAGACCACCAATCATAGATCTATACTTTGTCTGAACTACACTTCGAGTCTCATCATTACTAGTCAGTTTATGTCTAGTTACCAAAGGTGTTCCAACATGTTTACAATCTTTCATTCCAAACTTCTTCAACATTTCCTTAAGATACTTAGTCTGAGATATAAAAATGCCATTCTTACTCTGATTAATTTACAAACCAAGAAAAAATTTCATTTCACCAATCATTGACATCTCAAATTTATTTTCCATTACGTTAGATAACGTCTTACTTATCTTATCATTGCCTCCAAAAATGATATCATCCATCAATTCATTAAATGATTCAAACTTCATTCTAGGAAATACAACCCTCATTACAACAGAAAGCACAAAGACTGAAATCTATATCATAACATAAGGTACACTGAACCTTTCACCATAATATGATCTTGTTCTTGTAGGACCACACAGATATGTATGCACTAGATCCAACTTTCCTTTTGCTGAATAAGATTTGCTTTTAAAAATGCTTCTAGTCTTCTTCCCCATAACACACTGTCTATACATAGTGTGAGATGGCTTTACAATCTTAGGTAGAACTCTTACAACATTATTCATACTTGCCTTCACAATGTTATCAAAGTTAACATGACAAAATATTCTATGCCACAACCAACTGTCATCAACCTTCACAATAAAACAAGAAGCTTCAGATGTATTCAATTTAAATACATTACCTCTAGATTTAGTACCATATATGATCAAATCTCTTGATTTACTTCTAATAGGGAATTTTCCATTAATTAATTTCAACTGATAACCTCTGTCCACTGACTATCCAACACTCAACAAATTATGCTTAAGTCCATCAACAAGAAATACATTGTTAGTATTATTCTTTCCATCCAGAGAAATAGATCCAACTCCAATGATAAGTTGAGTATTGTCACCAAATCTAACAACACCACCATCATATCTTTTCAATTTCACATTAATTTTTATCTCCAGTCATATGATGTGAACGACCACTATCTATAACCCATTCAGACTTATTTTCAACATGAGATACTAAGGCTTTTTCTTCATGTATAGATTTATCATCCTTTATAGAAATAAATCCAACTTCATCATAGTCACAATCATCATTAGAAACACCCTCGCTAGCATAAAAAAATTCCTTGTGTTTAAGATACTTTGATTTGTAAAGCTTAGGTTTATGCTTAGGAACCATTGTAGGACATCTAAATGCAAAATGACCAATCTTGTTACATGAAAAACATTTCAAAAATAATTTTCCTTAAAATTTACCCTTACCTTTCTTCTCTCTTCAAGCGATCAATGCTACCACTTCATCTAGCTTTCTTTCTTCCTCTTGTATATGTTCCCATTCCTCAGCAGAGTCTCCAAGCTCTTCTCTAAGGTCACCATAGCTGGTACTCGCAATTCCTGATAAGGTGTTTTTTTCTTATGCATAGTTTCCTTGAATGTTGACTCAACTTTAGGTAAAGTATCTCCCAATTATGCAATCTCAAAAGTAGTTATTTTTCCAATCAACATCTCTCTAGTGAAGTTTGGTGTTAAAGGTATAATCTCCTCTATAGCTTTTACTTTGGTTCTATAAGCAGGTTTCAAAGATCTGAGTATCTTTGCAATCACTTCTTCCTCACTATAAGTACCTTCAGAGTTTCTAATTCTAGTAACCACTTCAGTAATTCTCTGTCCATATGCCCTAATGTTCTCATCTTCTCTCATCTTTAGTGATTCTATCTTTTTCATCCTGTTCTATAGATTTTCCTATTTTGTAAACTTATCTCCTTCATACAGTGCCTCCAATCTTGTCCAAATCTCATGTGCAGAGTCCAAGTCTTTTACTTCTATGAATTCACCTTCAGAAAATGCACTGATAAATGATTCCCTTGCAATCATATTACATGAAAATAAATCATTTTCATCTTTAGTAGCCTTCTCCAGTTCATCCTCAGTCACTATCATTTTGTTCTTCTTTGTGATCATCCAGTAGTCAAGTCCCAAACATAGCAAATGTGTTCTCATCTTGTTCTCCCAATTGTCAAAGTTTTTAGGATCAAATTTCGAACTATCCTTCCTATAGTAAGACATCTTCAGGATCACCTCAAGCTGTTAAGATTTCTCTCTAAGAACAAGTAGCTCTGATACAAATTGTTAGGAATAATAGTCCACAAGACAACTGAAAGGAGGGGTGAATTAGTTGTGATATAGATTATTAAAATTTAAACTTTATAAACCAAAATTGCAATACAAATGATAACACAGTAAATGCCAAAACAATAACACAATAGTTGTTGTTGAGGAAACCCTATTAAAGGTAAAAACCTAGTGGGAATTAGCACCCATAAACAATGTACTAAGAGTATAGTATCTCTGTTAAAATATTTATCCCTGTTAGGAGATTATTACAACATTATAATACACAGTCCCTGTTAGGAGACAGACCTTGTTAGGAGTCAAGAAAAGTAGTAGCCTCACTGCTAAGGCACACTGCCCAAAGAAGGTTAAATACACCCTCAATAATTCACAATCCAAACAAGTGTGTATAGAAATATACAATCTAGTGAACTGTTTGAAAGCAACTGTCTTTTCTTGGTCAGTTCCAATGAAGTAATCGTATGAAAAAATCTTCTCTACATCCAACAACCAAACAAGCCTCATAGCTTTCACTTCTCTTTCTTTTAAATCTCTCTTCCTCTACCATATATTTCCAAAAGAAAAGATCACTCATAGATACCCTATTATAATAATTCATTAGGTCAGCCAATTAAGCTTTCCTTTAATACACAAATAATTAATTAGGTCATCCAATTAGGCTTTCCCAATATACAAATAATCATTTAACCCCTTGCTAAGATAGACATTATACCTATAACCAGTTATAGGTATAAACATCAAATACAATCCATCAGTTATACTTCCAGATCTGCAATCCACACTCACAATTCTTATTACATGCTACATGTCTAAAGTCGGCCACCAAATGGGTCTCCTCCAGAATACACGCCATAGATGATGTCACAAGAATGCTCACACCAATTGAACATAACCCAATATTCCAAAATATTTCTTTTGTCTTCTAGTAATCTCGCTTCATCAGAAATATCTTTGCCAGTAAGATATACCCAAAACATAGAGACCTGCTCTGTCAAGCATCACAATTACAGTCCAAAAACCAGTCTTCACTAAATCAACTATAACATCCTCAATATGCAACATAAAGCCAAGAAAACTTAGGGATAAGGTCAACACACATCCTTCTTCATATAACCAACTTCGATCATTATGAAACATCCGTACAGTGTCCGTACACTTTTGTCAGTCAAGTAACCAGTTTGTCTTCTTCCACAGAAAAATATGTTGACATTAGTGACAAAACATGAATATCAACAACATGAATACTATCCAAATCTGATATCATCCAACATGAACATAGAGGTGCATGCTTATAATGTTTTTGGCATTATCAATCAAATATTTTCAAGGATTTGTGCCATGTACGCTCTATATAAAATATAAAGTCATAAACAAAAGGAGCAAGAGAAATATGCATTTCCAAGGTTGTTGGAATTTGTAAGTTCTAAAGCTCGAAAGAATTTTACAAGAATATAATAAACAATGCATTACAAATTGTGGGTGGATTGTTCCTATCACTGAGGACACCAAATTTATGCATAACTTCCAAAATTCATGAATAGGAACCTCATGCCAATATGGAATAGTGAACATACACAACTGAAGTTAATGGATCTCACAATATTCGCACTACTGGCATTAAGGTTATTGGTCAATCATGTTGGAAACACAAATGAGTTATCCTTAGTATTATTAAAACATTGGGGATAGTGCCTTATTTGAGTTTGGGAAAGGTTACACAACTGAAGTTAATGGATCTCACAATATTCGCACTGCTGGCATTAAGGTTATTGGCCAATCATGTTGGAAACACAAATGAGTTATCCTTAGTATTATTAAAACACTGGGGACAGTGCCTTATTTGAGTTTGGGAAAGGTTGTCAACAATTACAAGCTCTTCAGTTGGTTGATTTCCCAAGTATTGGTGATGTTTCCATCTACAACATAATGAAAAGTTGCACAGGGACTTCAAGAGATGTACATAAACGAGATTTATCTATTGCCCCATTAAACTAGCATGATAGCATATTGCCTAGAAACTCTATACTTGTAGTCCAATGGATAGGGCATTGGTTTATGAAACTAGAGATTTTTAGAGTTCTTTGCATTCTGACATAGAATACAGTCTCACATAGAGAAAATATTATCTTATGACTTGCAAAATCTTTAGTAACTCTCATTATGTAAAAGTTTTTCAAAATTATTTTGCATTAAATTTTATATTTAATGGCTATGATCTAGAACAACATCTATCAAGAATTACTAGATCCAGAAAAGAAGAATTGCATACAAAATACTTTAAGCTTCAAGAATAATGAGATAAAATCATTTTACCTCTTGGGAACCTTGGGGATTCATTAAGTGAGCATATATCATTGGTTTCTCATGCCCTTCTTATTGCACAACAGGTAAAATTTTATTATCTGATCCCTTTATTTATAGGGAAAGGAGAAAATATTGTAAGATTACTTGGGAACTAGAACAACTTTCTAGAGATAGCAGTACATACTTGAGACAACAACAAAGGCATATGAAATCTTTAGGTATAAAAGATTAAAAGTTCTAATTTTCATTAATGACAATGAAGGCCATAAAGAATTGACCAAAGAGATCATTTGAGGACCCAATCATACATGGGTTTTGGGAGGAATATCCTAATATCTGAAGACATGGCTTACAATACCCGTGACGCCTAATCGCTTTAGTGGGATGTATTTTTCTAACTATATAATATAAATCAAATATTACATTTTCTACAACTATTGGTTCTTTACATATGGTTTGTATTATGTTAACAATCATTGTAACAAAGGGGTGCAATATGTGTGGATGTTATACACATATCTATATATTTGTAATATATATGATTGTAATATACACTTAGTCTATTTTTATTTGCTCACTAATTATTGTTAAGAGGATATGGAGTATTTGAAGGGAGTGGAAGAGTATTTCGGTCACATGTCGGGAGGATCTCAAAATGGGTTAAAACCTTGAGGGAGCCCACTTGTAGACGGTTTCTACACCTTGGTCATAGTAAATCTACTATTCTTCTTAAGGTCAGTGATGGGGAGAGGAATAAGGAACTAAGACTTAAGTATGTATTATAAATAAAAAAGATGTTTCTTAAATGCTTAGGGATGTATGTTGTAATTTATATATAGTGGTAACACATGAGATATTAGTATATATATTGCATGTTCCTTACACTTTCTATAGCCCCTCAAGAGGATAATTTGGCATTATGTAAGGAGAGAAGTTGGTGAATTCCAAGACAAGATAGGGACGGGGTCCCAAAGCCTCGAGGGAACCTATTGTAGATTGGGTTCAAGCGCCCTACGATAAGTAAATCCACAAATCTCCTTAGGATTGATTTTAGGAGGGAAGCAAGGTGGTGGGCTTAAATACGTTAATTACCAAATGTATTATGAATGATACATTGTCTTCTTAAGTTGAATTGATTTGGTTGTATAATAATGTGTGTTAAACATTGGAAATTGATAGCCTCCCCATAGGGGACATTACAGGTATGAAGGAAAAAGTAAAACACTATAGACAACATCTTCACATTATACAATTTCATGACAATGAGAATTGAAAACTGTTCAAAATTAACATGGAGAGGGTATGAAGGAAAAAATAAAACAATGTACACAACATCTTCACATTACTGACAGTTTCAAGGCAATGAGAATTCAAAAGCGTTCAATATCAAAGTAGAGAGGTTCTGAAGGGAAAAATAAAACACTATACACATCATCCTCTCATTACTCACAATTTAAAGGCAACAAGAATTAAACAAATTATTATAATTTACAAACTATATCACATTTTCATATAATTTTATATTTTATATAAAATTTAAGATTTCTATAAAAACCGTTTTCACATATCTTAATAAAGTCTTAAACATATTCTATATTTCTTAAATTTCCTCAATTCTTATTAAAAAATACATTGAGGGTTTATGGCTTTGATTTTATTCCAATATTCTTTACCTTCCTTTAAAGTCTGACAATTCAGTGGACTCAAAACAGTTGAACTTCTCGGCACGGCTTAAACATCACACACTAAGCCTTTGACTGCTTAGGTGGCTCGTGGGCCCGGCTGTTACCCCGTTCTGTTGGATTTCTTGTGCTAGTTCACTTTCGTCCATCGTATAGTTTTTCGTTGCCGTCTTCTCAACTGTCACCGGTCGTAGTCACGACCCTGCTAAGGGTTAATTTTGAATCTTCTTCACCCGCCCAATATTTCGAATGGTTACCTCCCACTCAACCATGTATTAATTACCACCAGTTTTTGAACATTTTCTAGAAATCGAGGCATTGTCCGAACAAGAGCGGGGGATTCTATTTTCCAGAATCCTGTTGAGCTATATTTTGATCTAACCAGCAGCACATTTTCTTTCGTGAGTAATAATTAGACAAAATA
>MU224661.1:46925-71618 GCA_018584345.1 Thuja plicata
GCAAAACATAGAATCAAAAGAGATTGAAAGCAAACAATCCAATCCATACTCATGAGATGTGGTGAAGTGGTAGCCAGAGATGAGTGAAGAAGAGTGGAGGGCTGCTTTCCACTGGTCAAGCTTATCCTGGCTGAATCTCATCTTTTGTTCATGTATGGCGAAAGCAGGTGCATAACAAGATCCTTCCTTGTCAGGGTAGCGAAGATCAGAAGGCTTCACATCACAGAATATGGGAATAAATCGAGCCTTGCTCTCCAACATGAGAAGCAGCTCATCCAGACACCAAGACGACTCCACATATCGTGGGGAGAAGATGGCGATCTGCACTTTAGAAGAGTAAATGGCTTCTTGTATGGCAGAGAAAATTGAATCTCCCAACTGAAGTTCTTGATCATCCAGAAACGTCGAACGTCCGTTTTCTTCCAGCGCATCGTAAAGTGCAAAAGCCAGAGTTTCTTTGACGTCAGGACCTCGGTGGTTGATGAACGCATCATATTCCTTTTTACATAACATTGCTTCAAGTTCAGACGAGGAGGAACACGCCATGAACTCTAACGCCCAAACAATGATTAACAATATATCTGGATTTTGATAAAACTATGAGAAATTTTGGAAGCCTTGAAGCAAGAATACCAATATTAAAAACTAATACGATTTTCTGTGGCCCGAGACTTCATTTCAGAGCTCAAATGGCAAGTGATCTTTTAAATAGAGACGCATTAACAGTCATGTCTCGAACAGTGCTTACAAATTGCGTCCACTATTTTTTCTACTATTTTGCGAGTGGCGTGCAAAAGACGTTATAGAATGGAATAATATAACTTTTTCCTAGACCATTTCCATAAAATATGAGTCCCATTCTTCAACTTTGGATACGCAAGCGAAGACTTGTGTCGCACAAATGTCTCCTCTCGCCTTTTGTCCAGATTGTTTTATATACTAAATAAATTATCTTAAAAATCTGCACTATCTGAAAAGATCTTTAGTTTGAACATCTGTTATTTATATTTATACTTATAGTCAATACCTAACCCATGACGTTAATCGGTGTTATATACGTAGTCTATGACGTTAAACGTGTTTTATTTATATATTGTTATAGACGTAGTCTATGGCGTTGAACGTGTATTATTTATAAATGTTTACCTGGTCTTGCCAAAATTTAATTGAAATCTAGATCTGATGGTTCTTCACACAAGCGAAATTAGTCTTCAAGTGTAGAATTTTCAGCTATCTGCTGTATTTTATATCCTTTGAAGTCAAATTAGTGTTCAAAGGTTTGAATTTTAATGTTCATATATCACGTGATTTAATATTTAGAAAATATGAAAAATATTATATATATAAAAGAAAAATTGACTTACTCAAAATAATTGTATTAGCATAAAAAAGAATGGTGTCACTTTTTATGTTTACAAAGAAATCACTTAAAAGAGCTAAAATCTCTCAAAATCTCTATTCTTCTATCACTTGTATCTTTTTCGAAAATAAAAACAATAACTATTAACCTAGATACATATATAGTTAGTGCCTTGAAATTCAAAATAATTTTAATGTTCATATATCACGTGATTTAATATTTAGAAAATATGAAAAATATTATACATATAAAAGAAAAATTGACTTACTCAAAATAATTGTATTAGCATAAAAAAGAATGGTGTCACTTTTTATGTTTACAAAGAAATGACTTAAAAGAGCTAAAATCTCTCAAAATCTCTATTCTTCTATCACTTGTATCCTTTTCGAAAATAAAAACAATAACTATTAACCTAGATACATATATAGTTAGTGCCTTGAAATTCAAAATAATATTTAACAACAAAAAAAATTGAATGATGGGAGATGGATCTCTAACGAAAATTTGGATGGGAAAATGATGGAAGGACAGCTTTGCAACTAGGGCATCCCATCCCACATGCTTCCCTGCCTCCCACGCGCTTCTAGTGGGGGTGCCATTAATGGCCTCCATCTCTCTCAGGTATGATGGCGGTAACAAACAACTCAATACTCGCAACCATAATAAAGACAAGCGCACAAGTTTGTTAAAAAGTATTATTGTTGACCCCAGAGCAACTAATCTAGGAGGAGATAATACTTCGCCTGCAGAGGAGAGCACGCGAGACCAGGCAACAGATGGAGAACGAGAAGTGAGACCCAAGAAAAAATCCTTCAAGTAGGTAGTCCAAAATGAGAGGGTTCCAAGAGAAGGCACCTCATTCATCTCATCCATCACCCAAGACTCGGAGGTAGCCGCAGGAGATGGAGGTAAGGTTTCGTCGCCTTCAAAACTCATCATTAAGCCTAATCCGCAAATGATAGTCGCAATTGATGGTGCAGGAGCACTTACGAGGTACATATACACCAAGAAGGAACAATAGGTAAATGTTATGCCATGGTCAAATTATTTTATTTTAAACATGTAAAGATCATTGAATATGTAAAAGGGTCTTTGTATGTAAGGCTAAACAAGTCATTTTGTCTATTATTGTCAAATTGTTAAAAGAGGTCCTGATTACGCAAAATTTATAAAAAGACCCATGAGAGGATAAAAATGTGATAAAAGGTGTTAAATAGGCCCATATGATATGTTTAGGTGTGTTTTACAAAATGGTGATGTCCAAAGTTAAAAAGATGTCAAAAATGCAAAAGTTGCATATTTCAACTTTGCACAATTGCATTGCAAAAAGTTGCAAAATGAAAAAGAAAAGATGTGGGTCGGTTCCAAAGAAGTTGGAAATTTTGTAACTTCCCTAAAAAGCATAATTACCATGGAATGGTCAAATTTGGTTGAGGGAGAGATTAGTTTGAGGTGTGGAGAAAGTGCAAGTTTTAAAAATCACCTCTAATTGTCTTCCTCATTCCGCAGAATGGAAGAGAGACATGAGGATTTAGCTATGTAATGATTGAGACCCTTCATGTAGGGATCAATCATGGTGGATGAAGAAAGTTTCCTTCATGTATTTTCATTTTAACTTATCAAGCATTGATTAAAATGTATGTTAGTTTAAAGTTTTGAGACAATCTTTACTTTCAGTTACGTTTTTGTTGTTCTTTGCAATCTTTATGTGGGTGTATAGATCAAACATGAAAGGAAACCTATTGAAAAATATAGGTATTTGTCCTAGCTCTCTTTTGAGACCAATGGGAGCAATTTTGGTGAAGCATAGACCAAGTTCCATGGAGTTTTCCAAAAAATACTAGAAACCCTCTCCAAGAAACCCGCCTGTGAAGGTTTAGAGATTTCTCGAGTTTTAACCAATGAAAAATTATAAAAATTAATTTGTTTGAATCTAGACTTGGTGATATTTCATTTAAAACATGTTTGGTTTATTTTGGTTGAGATTTGGGCAAAGTTCTTAGAAGCCCTTGGAGCTTAAAGAATGGATTTTCTGAACTTTTCATGATAGAAAAAGACCCTGAGTGCGGGAGCAATATGTTTCCAATGAAGTGTTGGATCTTTCTCAATTTTTAGTATGTTTTAGGGATCATACTTTCTCACATCTTCACCGGAGCGATCGAGGATTTTTTTTTTTTACTTCAAAAGTTATACATCTTTGTGTGCGGGTCTATCCGGAGACACCAAGAAGGTATATTTTGAGTATTTGTTTCCAAGATTGTATTTAATGGATGAATGGAAGCATGATATGTTTTGGGAGAACTTAATTTTAAGTTGTGATAAGATTTTTAGGACCCTTAGGTGGTTTGGGAATCAACATTGAAGCATGAAACCTTGTTTAAGCCCTTAAATGGTGTGAAGTGAAGTGGAGGTGAGAGCTAGTGTTGTGACCCTAGATTGGTCATATCAGTGGATTGGATCATAGTATTGATCCTAGTTTAGGCACTTTTGAGAGACATTGAGAGTGGTTGGAAGATTCTTGGAAGAATCTTAGAACTCACCGACTTGACTTACATCAATTGAATAGGAGAAAAATAGACTTAGAGATAGTGCAATCTTTTTTGCTGCGGTTAATGTATCTAGAATACCTTCTAGAAAACATGGAGTCAAAAACTAGGGTTTACTTCTTGTATTGCAAAATGTTGCAAAAATGGTTATTTTTAATGTTCTTGGTAGATTCTAAATCCCAGAAATTCATTGTTGATAGACAATTCTAGACAGTTGGTCCTTGTGAATTCACAGCCATCCCATGGTCACTCGAAGCCTCACATAGTGAGGTTCTAGCCCTCTCAAGCTCCAGGTGGGTGGTTATTAGGGATATTCCTCCATTTCTGTTAAACCTAATTCCTCAAGCACTCGAACCAATAAGTAAGGTGTTAAGAGTAAATTAATCTAATGTCCTCATCCTGCATGTTGATGTTAGAGTTGTTATCTCCCTTAGACCTAGTATAGATTTTCCTGAATCACTACATTTTGACCTTGGTTGCTGCGGCATTGAATGTCATGTTACCTTTCTGGGTGGTATTAATAGTTGTTATCTCTATAGGATGGAAGGTCATAAGAAACAAGATTGCCCTATTTTTAAAAAGTGTAATTCCCTGCCTCTTGGAAATTCACCCTCGTCTTCTGATAACCCTCGTTCCCCTTCGCTTCTTCATTGTATTGACGATCCTTCCATTTCCTCCCAACCTCTTACCTCTTATATCCTCCCCACCCAACCTGCATAGAGTCCTCCATCTAGTCTAAACACCAATGCCACAACCTGGATGCAAGACTCAGCTAAAATATCTTCTACCCTTAATAAAAATCAAAGGATAATTTAATAAACAACAAGCCCTCCCTTGCCTGACCTCCATGGTTGTTGAAGCAATCCTGGAACTACCCAGTGCTAGTTAGATAGAATTTGTATTGGGCCCTAGTAACAATTCCCCACAGCCAAAGCATAGAACTCTCAATACTCAGCAAATAACATTAGAAAGGATCCAAACTAAGGCGGATAAGATAAGGTCTATCCTAAGACCTAAGTGGAAGATATATTCTATTCTTCCTCTAGGTCAAGACTCTCCTACTAATCAACCTGCTACCCTTGGTGTGCCAATTGAGAAGATTGTTAGCCCTGGGGATTTTTCTCTCCCTTCTAGCTCCCCCACTACAACAGGTTTTGCTGATCAGGGCAGTAGTCTAGAGGAAGAGAAATTAATCTCTAATCTATCCCAGGAAGACAAACTCAATGAATTCTTGGTGGTATTAACCCTAGCACCTCCTCCCCTCCAATCCCCACTTGATCAGTGGAAATATGAATCTAGGAGGAAGAAAAGAACAAAGTTAGCCACCTTGTCAAAGGATACAGTTGGGATGGAGGTTGGGTAGGTGAAGGGTCTTGAGCTTGAGGAAGGAGAGATCAATAGAGATCAGGAGGCTTCCACTAGAGAAGAAGGTGATAAGTTCATGTTTAACTCAGAGGAAGAGGTGAAACATAAGAAGGATAGTAAGCCTAGCAAGAAATGCTCATAGGATGTTGTGGATGGCATTATCCTAAAGAAGAAGATATGTAAACCTTCCCTGATGAATGGTAACCCTAAGGATTTTAAATATCTAAAGAAAAATATACCTCAACGTTTCAAGAGTTTTAGATCTCCCATGGACACAGACAAATAATATTTTCTCATGTCATTCAATTTTGCATCCTTGAATGTTAGAGGTTTGGAATCCTCTGACATAAAATAGGTAGTTAGGAGATTCCTGCAAATTCATAACGAGATTTCCATTCTTAAGTTGCAAGAAGTCAAGGCAGTACACTTTACACTAGACATTGCATTGAAATGTATTTGGAAGGATGCAATTGCTTATTCTTCTAAGCATCAGAGTGGTAAAGGAGGGACTTATATTTTTATTGCTCCTAAGTGGAGGAAGGCTATTAAAGAATGGGGATTCTCTCCATGAAATAGAGCAGTCTGGGTTGCATTTATGGTTGAGGAACAAGTCTTTGGAATCTATTCTATTTATGCTCCCAATGATCATCATAGTAGAATTGACTTGTGGAAATGGATCTTAGATTAGATAACAATCCTCGGATCTTAGCGGGGAAATTCAACATGGTTGAGAGAGCTCAAGACAAGGTGGGAGGTCTAAGATTTGAATGGAAAGGGAATGAAATTGTATTCTAGAGCTAGATGATGTCTAAACTAAACCTATTTGATCCCTTGGCTGGGAAGAAAAGAGACTCAAAAGAGGTGTGGTTTACCTGGTCCAATTTCCAAAGAGGAGATAAAAGGATCTACTCAAGGCTAGATAGATTTTATATGAATAAACATCTCTTTAGTTGTCCCCTACAAGCTGGGGAAAATTGTGTTCAAGTTAACCCCTATACCCTTTGAGATCACCATCCTATATTAAACTGTATTCACCTAATCTCAGGACAAAGGGACAAACCTTCTAGAAAATCAGCTTTTGCACTTAAATCATTTCTCCTAAAGGATGAATATGTCCAAGCGTCCATTAAAATTATTGCATGGTTTAATGTGGAAGTTGTTCACCATGGGTCTAAGTTAGATAGATGGAATCAAACCACAAAATTCTGGAAGAGGATGCTTAAGATTGTAGGGAAGAAGAAGGCCAAAGATGCAAGCGGAGAAGAATATAGATTGGTTGAGAGTCTACAGGAGGCTGAACTTCAGATTCAAGACAAGCCCTCAAAACCAAGGTTGTTGGAAAGAGTGACATTCTATAGAGAATCCCTTAGAAAGTTACAAGTAGCTAAGACTAGGGGTGCTAAGGTGAGAGGAAGGATTAACTGGGTCAACCTAGGAGACAAGGGGTCTAAATTATTTTTCCACGCTTTAAAAAAAATGAAGGTAGGGATAAAATTGCTTGCATCATGGATCAAGGTGAAACTATCACATCCCAAGAAGGTATTGTGGACAATTTCTCAATGTTTTACAATAACCTATTCACCACAGAAGATAATGTCTCTATGGATATGGTCATGCAAAGGATCAGAGGGATCATCCCTAAGAATGTATCTGTAGAGGATGCAACTATAATAGGGAGGGAGCTCTTAGTGGAGGAAGTCAGAATGCAATTTTGAGCATGGAAAATGGAAAAGGCTCCTAGTACTGATGGGCTTACAATTAAATTCTTTAAAACTAATATTAGGGTAAAAGTACAAACCTGTGTCACACTTTTACAAAGGAAGAGGACCATGACATGCAAAACTGTTAAACTTTAATGACATAAAAGTGGCATGTGTTTAGAATTTAAAAATGATGTAAACTAATGAAATGTGTAAAATTGGATGTAGTTTATGCCTATAATTTTTAAATTTTTTTTTGAATAATTATTGACCTAGTTTTTTAATTTTTGAAGTCCATTTTTTAATTGGGAAAAAAATGCTGAAAATGTAGGGTCTAGTTCCCTCCAACTAAATATATGCAAATAATCTTTTTTTCCTCTAATTTCGGAATATGTTTTAGATGACATGTACAACTAGTGCATAAAAAAAGAAAGATTGGTTTTCGGTATATATTTTGTCTGTTACAACTATTCAAAGTCGGAGTTACCCAAAATTAATTATTTTTTTCTCCCTCCACATTTGCCCTAGAAAATCTAAACCAAATACAAAAAAAATTACCTATTCTTGAAGATGACTCTCTCCTCTAGTGTTAAATATAAGTTGTAAAATATTCCGACATGATTTGCTATTTTTTTTTATTTTTTCGAACGAGCATGTTCTTCAATGTTAAAATACCTACTTGGATTTTTTTCCAATTATAACATATTATATGTAATCAAAACACAATAAAAATTATATTACCATAATCTAGACTCCGAGCTCTACAAAAGGGTATATTTAGATTTTTAAAATGGTTGAGTTTTGATGAAGATATTAGTTGTCTAAGTGAGAAGTTTTGTAATTTTGAAATTTTTTCCTATTTGGCTGCCACATAGGATGCCACACAGACAGTTTTGGCCGGAACTGGTTCGGCCGGAACCAGTTCCATTCGAACCCCCCAATATAAATATGTGCCAATTCTTCATCGATAGAACATAGTTGGCTTATATTTACTCATGATTTTTTGGCCGAAACGGGTCCGGCCGAACTAGTTTCGGCCGAAACTCATTTTCCACATCGACGCCACATGGAACCACATTTGTGCCACATATGTATGGCTGAAAACATTTTGGCCGAAACATTTTCGACCAAAACAATTTCGGCCGGAACTACGAGAATGGTCCTCAAGTGCGACACAGCTTTGTACTTTTACCCATTAGTTGGGTGTGCAATTATCTACACAAGGCCTTCATCGAGGCCATTGCATCTGGCACCTTAGGTTTTGCATTAAATGTTGGCCTGATTAAGTTGATCCCCAAGGAAGGTGATGGACTTCTGATCAAGAATTGGAGGCCTATCACCCTGGTTAATGTAGGGTACAAGATCCTTGCCAAAGCTCTCTCCCTGAGAATTGTCAATGTGCTTCCTAAGGCCGTTAATATTACAGAGACAGGTTTTGTTAAGGTGAGATACATCTTAGAAAACCTGGTTACATTCCGGGAAGCTATGGACTGGGTCAAATCATCAAGACAATAGAGGGCTATGGTGCTCATTGACTATGAGAAGGCTTATGATCGTATTGAATGGAAATTTATCTTGTGTAAAGCTAGAGTGCTTGGGGTTCCCACCCTGATTTTGTAAAATGGTTTGCACCTTACTCCATGGAGCTATGGCAACAGTAGAGATCAATGGAATTAGATCATAATTCTTTGAGCTTACTAGGTCCATCAGGAAGAGATGCCCTCTTGCCCCCTCCTTTGTCATAGCTGAAAAATCTCCATTACCTGCTTAGGGATGATACCCTGTCTCCTATAGTGAAAGACATTTCTCTTCCCATGAGAAAGAGGTGTCCAACATTCAATTTTCTGATGACATAGCCATCCTATTGAACCTTGAAGAGAATAATATGGTCTACCTTATGAACAAACTGGACTTGTTTTTTCTAGCCTCAGGCAGTAAGATCTCTATCTCCAAGTCTATCATGCTAGGTTGGGATCACAACCCTCCAAGATGGTGGGGAAAGTTTGAATTAGAATGGGGAGGCCCTAACCATATTGTGAGATACTTAGGAATTCCATTTTTTTGGATCCTAATATTAAAGAAATGTGGTGTTGGGTCAAAGATAGAATTCTCAAGAAACTGAATAAGTGGGACAACAACCTCCTTTCCTTCCCAGGAAGGGTACAAGTTTGTCAAAAAATCCTTTCTTATTACCCCATTTACTTCTCTTCTTCCTGAATTTTTAACCAAAAAGAGTTTAGCCTTATTCAGAAGTTTGTCAGTGAGTTTCTCTGGTTTGATGGTCTCATGGGAATGGTGCACTAGAGAGAAGGCCTGAGACAGACTAAGGTTGAAGGATCTCAGAACACAAGGCATAGAACTGGTAGTTAAATGGATTGCTAAAGCCTACACAAGGGAGGAACATTGAAAAATATTGATTAGAAGCAACCTAACTAGGGCTCATCCAAGAAATTCCAAGTCCTAGACTAATCTGTGCTATTCAAACCTACTTGGTATAGAGAGTAATGTAGTTTTGCAAGGCTCCAATGTCTTCAAATCCATTTGGAAGAGCTGGAAATATGTGAGGAAATTCCTGGGTAACATTGGTCCTTCAGAAGGAAGTGGAGTGGTATGTGGCTCAAAGTCTCTATGGTGGAATTTGAAACATAAAAAAAAACCTCTGGCCGAATTAAAAGGATACTCCATGAGGAAATTGGAAGAGAAAGGTGTCAGTAAGTTTCAAGATGTGATTCAGAATGGAAAACTTATTCCATGAGAGATGATGGAATCAAAAATTTTCATTTTTGTTTCATCACTAGAAATAAAGACAAAATAGATCAAACTAAACCACAAATCTAAAATTGTAGAACACAATGAATTTCCATATGAAAAGAACATAGTTCAGCAATATTCGATATAGCCAGTTTTAATAATTAATTAAATTGTGTGGATGTTCAAAATAAGGTGCTGAAAATATTGGGATGTTTGACAGCAACGCTTCCTTCAACCTATCTTGGTCTTCCCCTCACGGTCAAAGAGGTTTCCTTGGAATTCTGGAATTCCATCTTGGAAAGAACCCAAAAGAAACTGGCTGGGTGGAAAGGTAAAATACTTAGCAATGCTGGTAAGCTACAATTGGTTGCTTCCACCCTCCAGGGGATCCCAGTCTATTTTCTTTCTATCTTCAAAATCAGAAGAAACATGGCCGAAAAACTGGAAAAAATTCAGAGAACATTTTTGTGGGCAGGGACGGAGGAAAAAAAAGAGATTTTCACTTGTAAATTGGGACACAGTCTGTCTCCCAAAAAGGCTGGGTGGTCTCGGCCTAAGGAAAGTCGGTATGATGAATAAGGCCCTTCTTACTAAGGTGGCCTGGAAGCTCATTGAAGGGAAAGAGGATTGGTGCAGAATTATGGAGGCCAAGTATTTGCAAGGACATCCCTTCAGATCATGGTTTAATAACAGCGTCCACCCTAATGGTTCAAAACTATGGACTAATATATGTAAGTGTAAGGCCCTCCTCACCAAAGGAGCTATGTGGAAAATTGGAAATGGGGGATCCATTAGATTCTGGAACGACAATTGGATTGTGAACCATCCTCAGCTGGGTATTAAATTCAAATCAATAATGGATATCAATAGACCGGCCCTGGGGCATAGAGCTTCCGACTATATTAATGGAAATACTTGGATAGATATTCCTAACCAATTAAGGGACAGACCGGATCTTCAGCACTCAGCCAGAGAGCTAATGGACATTCTGAAGGGCTTCAGAATCTCTGAGTTTGAAGATGATATCATCTGGACCCCCACCCAGTCTGGGTCCTTCACTGTTAGATCGGCCTATAACTTACTCATTAAAGAAGAAAGCAACCAGAGTGATTGGATGAAGGTTTGGATCCCCCATCTTACGCCCAAAATAAACTTCTTCTGGTGGACCCTTATGCATGGAAAGATCCTCACCCAGGATAACCTCACTAAAAGAGGATTCTCATTGGCTAAGAGATGCATCCTTTGTGAGAAGGAGGAAGAGAATATTAATCATCTATTTATTCACTGTGAATATGCTACTAGCATTTGGAAAGGTATTTATGACAGGCTGGGCATTTCGTGGGTCCTTGGATACGAGATACAACAATTTGCTAATTGGAGATCCCCATCTAACCACCCGCTTCTCCAGACTCTTTAGCGTATGATTCCCCTGCATATTTGCTGGGCTATTTGGAAAGAAAGGAATAATCGGATCTTCAGGGAGATAGGCATTCAGGCTGAGGACTGCCTTCATATCGGAATTAGGCTCCTCAGGGAAAATGTCAGAATAGAGAAATGGAAGCTCCCTCCTAGCCCTCCTGCGAACTGGGAAACTCTGATAGCAGACCGCTGGAACCTCCTGAGTGGTTTTTCCAAGTTTGATAACACTAAAAAGAGCATCAGGAAGGCCACTACCTAGAATACCCCTACCCGTGACTGGATAAAATTGAACTTTGATGGTGCTGTTAATAACCTTGGGCAGGGGGGAGGAGGAGTGTTAAGAGACCACCTCGGTAATTGCCTCCTGGCATATGCTGGACCGACCATTAACTGTACTGTCACACAGACGGAAGGGTCTGCTCTACTTTGGGGGATTAAATTTTCTAAACAACTGAATGTTAATCAGCTAGAAATTGAAGGGGACTCCAAGGTTGTAATTGAAGTAGTTAAGAATCGCATGAGTGCTGGTTGGCGGACTAAACCCATCATTTCAGAGATCCGTGTGTTGCTAGAGAGCTTCCAACAGATAACTATAAATCATACCTACAGAGAAGGTAACGGGGTGGCAGACTCTCTGGCGGCTATGGGTTTAAAACAAACCAAGCTTAATAGCTGGTCGTTAGTCAGCAATTTACCCCTGATGACTCAGCGTCTCATCATGGGCGAAATGAACACAAGTGCTCAATGTGCCAGGCTGGTATAATTATTTCGTTTCCTCCCTCGAACACGTGTTGGCGTGTTCGAGTTAACGGTATAATTATAAAAGATAAAACTCTTGGTTCCATAAAGTTTAATAAGAGCTTTTTGTTCTTGCGGAGTGATCGATGTCAGGAGAAAAAGGCATTTTTGGCGAGTTATGACAGTGTTAGAATTATTACCATTTATGCTACACTGAGGTTCGCAAGATTTGTCAGTACGGTGACGGATCTCAAAAATCCCCAAAACAGGCAGAATGGGTTTAAACCATTATTGAAAAGGAGTTTCAGAAATAAGAAGTATTTTATGGCATGCAAAGATAGTATCCCCCTCAAAAATACTCTGACGAATGCTGTTCAGACTGAAGAAATGGGGGGAAATATACTCCGTATTGAACCAGATTACATAGATAATGTCTTTTCCTCGGACCCTCTGGTTACCCACTATTGTAAAGAGTCTGGTATTTGGGGTTTTATGGAGCGGATGAAGGGAGGCCATGATGAAAGAATATCCAAACAGTTCGTCACCTCTTGGAATAACAGAAAAGTTTCGGTGGGAGGCATTCATTTTCAGATCAATGAGGAGGTCATTTCCGAGGCTACTGGACTTCCAATGGTTGGAAGAAAGTACAAGAAAATGAGCCGGACTGCGGACCCTATAGGTCTTAAACAATTCTTCAAGGATGGGGAGCTGGCAGTGAGGAAACAGGGGGGTTTCAATAGAGAGGAATTGCCTGACTTCTGGCCTAAAATCTGCCTTATCATTATGAAATACTTCACCCTCGAAGGTAAGTTCACTGTCTTCTACAACTATCACCTTCCTTTTCTGAATCACATTAGAAACAAAGACCTTATCTCCATTCCTTTTTATCTGTTACACTCTATGGAAAGCAATATTAGTGATATTAAAAATAACCCGGACAGAGTTATCCTTCACCAAGGGCTGATACTCTGCCTCTTCCTGTTTCATAAAGCCATTTTCCCAGCCCCCCAACCCCCTTTGGTAATTCAGATGGTGTCCCAAGATGCGGAGGCTGGTAAAACGGACAAGACATCCAATTCCTCCTCCAAATCTATCAGGATTACTCAAGGTCCTGAGACTGGTGAGAAAAAATCCCGCAAGAAAAATATTAAGCTTCCTCAGGAGGATCTGGTTGAGTCTTATGTTTCTGACTCTGTGGGCTGTTTGGAGGGTAAAGAGGCAGATAGCACCCCTGAAACTGAGTGTAAGCCCAAAAAATAGAAAATAACTAAAACCCCGGTTAATCTGGAAGTCGACCTAAGTGGAACAGGCCGAAGACGTTCTAACAGAATTGCTAAAGAACAGTGTAAAATCAAAATTTTGGAGACGGCCTCCAGAGAGCTCTCCCCGTCTGAAAAGGCCTCACATTCAACCGAGTCTAAAAAGAGTTCCTCTGATGGCTTTAGGAGCCCGGCCAAGAATACACCCATGAACAACCCTAACAGAGCTATGAGCATTTCCCCACCCTGAAGTCCCAAAGGAGACCCCCAGGATAATCCCCTTTCACCTGGTATGGAGGAGAAAAGTAGCCTTACGGGCACCCTTAAGTGCAGGTTCGAGAAGGTGGAAAAAGAAATAGCTGAGATAAAAAAGGGGATGCAGGACGTGATGGATCTCCACAGGAGGTCTAACAAATTTGCCTTGAAGGTGATGCACGCTTCTGCTTTAACCCTTTGTAATGTGCAGGAGAAGCTGTCTGATGGCAAGCTGGAGGCTGATGCTGACAACAGAGACCTTTTTCTGTTCCTTCAAGAAGAATGGGCGAGATCACTGTTGTCTAAGCAGTTGGGAGGAAAAATTAGCTAGTTGGTTTATGCTGTGCTATCTTTTTATTAGACTGGTTCCTCAGTTCCCCTATTTTGTTTTGAGGGGTTTCGTTAAGATTAATAGCTGCTTATGGTTTAGCCCTGCGTGGCTCTAGAACTTTATTTTGGTGGTTATTATTGTTCTTAGATACTATAGTATTTTCCTTTTATGCAGTCCTGTTACCTTTGTTTTTGATAGAGGTAAAAGTTTAAGTTCTGGTGCAAACAGTAAATCATGCTACATACTTAGACTGTGCCATTAACCTACTGTTAATGTGCTTCCAGTCCCCTGTTCCACGGGCCAGCACCCTCTTGCTACTTTTATCTATCAAAAAATATTTACAAAAAAAGTGCCACACACGTAACGTGTTAACATTGCCTCCTACTGTGTTGATAATGGCATTTCCAATCAAGCTCTGTCAAGTGACAGCAGTCTATCTAAATTCAACAATTGCTTGCCTTCAGAATGTCTGAACAAAGATTCCCAGAAATCAAAGTCCAGCTCCTCAGACATCAAAAGACTATCACTTGACTTCTCTATTTTTGGCATAGTCAAAGAAATTAAAATTGGCGGTGACATGGGCTTCTCTGCCAAAACATCATTACTATTTTGGCATGTGGAGGAGATTTGGCCACGTACATATTTGGCTGCGGCTTGTTGAATCTGCCAGCAGGAAAGCGATGAAGGAGGCATAATGGCGGGTATAGTGTCTGGAAAATTGAGATTTTCATGAACTCCTCTCAAACAAAAAATGGCGGCGTTGAAAGCATGGGCTGCCATAGTCAATTTGCATCCACAGGGTTACATATTATGTTTCCCCACTATCTCTCTCTTATCCTCCATGAAACCCATCAAAACTAATAAATTCTTCATTCATGATCCAGGAAGTTAAAAAGATGAAAACCTTAAAGTGGAAAGAGGTTAATTAACCTCTTATTTCCGCACATTATAAAAAAGTTCATTAAGCTATCAGAGTTTTTGGTAAGTTAATTAACTTTTTACATTTTTGAGAAGATTTAATTAACCTTTTACATTTTTGGGAAGAGTTAATTAACTTATTTTTCAATTAACATATCAATCAAGACTTTAGTCATAATCTAAATAGAAATTTAATAATAATTATATTGTAGGTTTGAGTGTAATGAGTAGATGGTTGTGCTACTAGTGTTGAAAATAATGTCAACGTGCTTTTGTTGTCATTAGTCACTAATTGTGTTAAATTCTCTCGAGTTTTGTATGAAATGATTCTAAGAGTTTTTCTCTGCATATCTTCTATTTTTTAAATATATTAGTACGATCTGGATATGTTTCTAAGTAATTTTTGGAGGTAGTGGATTCATTTTTTTGTGCTACATATCACAGTTTTGAAGAATTAGTGCTTGTTTCAGTATAATAGTGGTTGGTAGAGTTTTGTGTGTGAAACACATGATCCATATTTCTCCCCATGTTGGTTTTTGGTGTTGTGGTTATAATATCCTTTTCTTCATTCAATTCATTTGTTGCCATTTTTTGGGTTTCAGATGCATGGTTTCAAGGTTCAATAATGTTCCTACTCTAGGTTTGTCTGACCTCAGGTGTTTACACTTTAATTAAAAGCCTTTGTGACTACAATTTAAAGGGTAACATGTATGTTTTTTTATTTTGTTCCTAGTTAATATGGGTTTTGGTCCACGTTGCATTCATTTGCACAACATGATTGTTTAGTTGTCAACCTATTTTGAATTATCTTAAGTTAAGATACTTAGTTGACCTTATGAGATTTTGTTTGCATGGGGACAATGTAAGTAAAGGATAAATGGTTTAGGAATGTGTGTTATTGGGCATGTACTTGCAAGAGTGTCATGCAAGTGTGTGTGTGTGTGTGTGTGTGTGTGTGTGTGTGTGTGTGTGTGTGTGTTTGTGGTGAGTATGTGGGAAAGAGATCTATCTCCATATATATATATATGAATTAGTGAAAACTATGTTGTAGAGTTGTGTGGAATTTCATGTATTAGCTACCAAAAGTAGTGAGAAGAAGGTATCTATAGATCATTCAACTAATTTGTAGAAATATATCAATGGTGGATATTTTCGCTTTTATTCTTCATCTGGGTAGTGGGCCTTCTTTTGGATAGTGATCCCTCTAGTAGTGAGTATTTCTTTTCTAAAATATCTAACCAATGTCAGACTAATAGGTTTTCATATAAATGAGATTTAATATTCTCTATGATTTTTCCCTTAACAAGGTTTTCCACATAAACTAGTGTTTCATTATATATTGTGAATTCTTCTTTTCACATGCTCTTTCATGTTTATGTCTTTTAGTGGTTTAATATTAAAGATAAATTTTCATGGATCTGATTCAAAGAAAGAATTATAAGTTTTATTGACAAATGGTTCATGCCCCCTCTTAGTTGTTCTATGCATTTAACAATTGGTATTAGAGATTTGATTCCTTTGAGAAGAGTTTAACTACTTGAGGAGATCTTGATGTAACAGAAGCTGGCTATTCTTATGTGTAATGGATCTGACTAGGCTTTCTAGAAGGTGAAGATGCAAGGTTATTTGATTTCTATTGGTTATGAAGTTTGGAAGGCTCTTGAGAAAGAATATGTAAAATCAGTGACAGGGTTGAATACCTCAAATGAAATAAGGTCTTATGAGAATAATTTCAAGGCAAGGTATGCTACTTTCAGTATACTTTCTAAAATTGAGTTAACAAAAGTTATATGTATATAATATTCTTATGATATTTCAAATAAGTTTGAGAATACTTATGAAGGAGATGATACAATCAAACAAGATAAGTTGTAAATACTAGAGCTAACAATGAATGCTTGTGGATGCAAGAGGATGAAAATATAAAAATCCATCTACATAAGGTGGGTGATATTCTAAATAAGATCATAGATCTTTTTAGTGAGCTAAAAGAGGATGAAGTTGTGGAAAAGGTTGGGGGATATTTGTAGATACATGTAGGAGCCAGATGAGCTACATTGGAAAGTTTCCAAGTACATCCTTTGATATTGTCATAGAGCTATTAGCTATGTTATTAATTAATTAGTAAGATATTCCTTGGATCTCATTGGCTATAATGATTCTGATTGGGTTGGTGGTGATAGTATTGATAGCAATTCCATTTTAAGATATGTTCTTAATTTGATATCCAAACACATTTTTTGGTCACGTAAGAAGTAATTTTTCATTTATTTATCATCAGCAAAGGCCAAATATAAATGTTTTGTCCATGTTATAGTTCAAGCCAATTGGTTGCAGATCTTTTTCATTGAGTTGGGTATTTTTTTTAGTTTCCAATTAGCATTTTTTTACAGTGAGAATTAAATGAAGTTTTATAGTGATCCTGTATAGTGATAATAGACCAAACACATTAAGGTTCAGCTGCACTAGATCTAAGGATTGATACCAAATCCATTATAGTTCTTATTATATAGATAAAAAATATAAATTTCATAGTGATATGACTAATTTTAGTATTTTTCCAATATTTATTAAGCCAAAGTGGTACCTAAACTTGAAATAGTAAGGTTAACTAAAATTTTAATAACTTTTTTTATTTTATATTTTTTAAATAATAAATTATATGACATCAATCTACATTGAATTTCCTTTAAGGTAAATATTTTTTTCAAAAAATGTGAAGTTTTCATCAAAATTATGGTTGTCATACACCAGAGGTTTCAAAAATGTACTTTACAATCAATCAAAAATTAATGAAAAAAATTCAATAAGAAAAAAGAAAAAATATTCTTATGAATATTTGATGTTTTAGGTACCTTTCCCCAGAAGGATTCACAAAAATTCATTTATTTACTTCAAAATAGGGTGGTCGTACACATGTGTGGTATGGTCATGAAATAGGCATTTTGAAAAAATGTTTTTAAACCTGCCTACTAAAATGAATTTCTACCATGTGGGTATTCAAATAAATTAAATATTTGAAAAGTAGACTCTGAGCACTAGATTCAATCTTTAAGTGCCTCAAATGTTGACATCAATTGATAAAAAAAATTGAAAACCAGGGAAAACACTTCCACTTTTTGCCCAAAAGTAGGACTTAACTTCTTGAATGCACCCTTAAAATAGTGTAACATGGACAAAAAATTGACCCAAAACATGTTCACAGTTTCCACCTCATTGCAACTACTTAGTCTTGTACTGCCTATGTAGATGCTACCCCCTAAACACTTAAACAAGACCCCGTCCCATCATTCCAACCAAAATGCGTCTTGATTCCTCCTTAAGCGCACAAGATGTGGTCACTTCAGCAATAAACCACCTGCAATTTCAAAATCAACTTTTGTAAGAACACCAATATCCATTAAAGACCAATGAAATCTTAATTCAAAGAAGCATCAAATGAATTCTTGCAAATAAAGCTTCAAATTAAAAATTCAAATTTGTAAGACAACACAAATTAAAGACAAGTAGACATCAAACCATATTATTCATCCCATTCAACACTCAATGAAGAGCACAAAGAAACAATAATTGAAGCTATTTTTCGAGGTATGTACATGTTTATTACTGATTTATGTTATTTTTATATTATATTTTTTGTTGATATAATTTCCATGTATGTATCCATTCTTCTATTTCCTTCATGTTCAGTCCTTTTTCACTTTTCCATACCCTTAATAGTTTCTCACATCCTCACATGTTTTTGGTTTTTTCTACTATTTTTTTTCATGTTCATTCCACTTACAATTTTGTAATTAATTACATTTCTATCCTTCCTACTATTTCGTTCATGTTCATTTCTCTAATAGTTTTTACACATCCACGTTTCTATGCTTTCTAGTGATGCATTCATGTTCATTTCATTTAAAGTTTTGTACACCCTCATTTGTGCTCATTCCTTCATATTCATTTCACTTACATTTTTCTATACCTTTACTTCTACGATTTCATACATGTTCATTTTGGTTACATTTTTAGAAAGGAGAAAAAAGAAAGCATATGACAAAATTGAAGCTACTTTTCCATGTATTTATCTATTTGAAACTCTTGTGTACTGTTTTATTCATGTTCATTTCACTTATAGTTTTCTATACCTATTTTTCTAGTTTTCCCCTCATGTTCATTTTAGTTACAGTTTTGTATACCCTTCCCGTTCAACATTCTTTGTATGCTTTTCAATTTCATTATTATATCCTTTCTATGTTTTCCTTGTTGTTTGAAACTTCGTTCTACTATTTATAATGTATCTATCATTTTACATTTTCAAAATTTTAAGTACATCTATATTTGTATTGATGATAATTTCATATTTACTTAAGAATCACATCTATCTATTTTCAATTTTTAAAGTACTTCTATATTTACATTGATGCTCATTTTATTTCCGCTTATCTATTGTATCTATTCTTTCTACTATTTATTATTTCATATAATTTGATTATGTACAAAATGTTTTACAGGGTTCTTGAAAACTGAAACAAAGTAATAGTAACGTTAAGCCAAGTGTAAAATGGAATAAAGAAAAAACACAGAATAGGCCATCAAAGGCCATTGCAAAAAATATATAGCTTCTAAATAAGAAATAAAAATAGGGTTAGCAGAAAAGACCAGAGAACCTGATGATAAGTCCACCATCATTGTGGCTGCCTTGGCCTCGAGAAACTCCATATTGGCTTCCCACTCCTTGATCTTTTGGAGATCCAGTGCCAAGTCCTTGTACTTAATCTTCTTGGTTCTAGCTCTAGTTCTCTAGCCGGGACCTTGTTCAGTGTTCTATTCTGTCTCCATCTCCATGTTGGCCACCTCCAGCCCATCTAATTTAACCTCCAACTTCTCGATAATAGTATTGGTATGCTCTTTGGACACCTTAAGGATATTATAGCTCTGCTCCACTATAGTCTTTAAGGTAGCTTCTACCTTATTCATGTTATCCTCCATATTTTTCACTTTGCCGCTTAGGCTCTCATAATCCTCAGTAGTCCTATCATTTTTAGCCTTTTCGTTACCTTTTACCCTTTTTTAAGATCCTCCACTTTGTGGAATAGCCATTTGATGGTTCTGTAATTTTCAACCATGCTATTTTAGGAATTATTGAGCAGGTCCATCTTGAACTGCCTGGTATTATCACTCAGTACCACCAAAGATGGGTCAATAAGCTCATCCAGATTGATACAACCTCCCTCTCCTTCAATAACCTTGGGGTTTATGATTTCTATGGTAATCCCCATCTTTTTTGTTTATTATTTCATATATTATTTCCTTCCCTCTCATTCAATTTCCACTTTTCTTATCATTCACTTCCTATTTCAAATCCTCCTGCTATCCTATCACGTGACTTATAATGTTAGGCATTATGCAGATGACAGTACACAATAAACCATGATCCTATCCAAAAAATAGGCTTGGACACAACTAAGTGCTGATATTAGTAACAGAGACAACCACTATCAGATTGTGAAGAACTATAAATATGATAGAGACAACTATTTGAAAGCCCATAGGAAACTAATAACTCTAGGTATGACAAAAAACCTATCACCCAAATGATGCAAACAAAGATATTGTAGCTTATATCTGTGAAATTGTCTCCTCTTTACTCTGCAAACCGATTCCCCAAACAAAATGCCTAGTGGAGATCCCAAATTATATCAAAATGAATTTTCATCATCCCACAAAGCTATTAGAACTAAAGACACAATGGAACGATGTCATGTAACATTCATGAAGAAGAGTCCTTTTGGGTCATCGTCATAGAGACCAAAAATAATAGGTAGCTACCATTTTTCATCATCCTCAAACCAACAAGACAAAGACACATTTACAAATAGTGGTACATGTATGACATAACATGTAACAAAATATAAAATAAGTGAGATACAAATAGAGGAATACTATAAAAAATCAATAAGAACACCAAGAGAATAAAGATCATTAACCTTTGCAACAATATAAAGAGAACCATCCGGTGCTTTAATTATCTCACTAAGGCTAGATTTAATGCAAATATTAGGCTCAGGTTTGGTGTTAGTTTAGGTGGGATGGATCAATGAGGTTGATAAAATTGTTGGCTTTAGTACACTTATCATCATATTCAACAAATTGAGTCGAAGAAGAAGGTAAAGGTTGGGTAGACTTAATAATATTGGTTGATGAGTTAGAAAAGTGTTGACCAGATTTGCAAGTTTTGGTAGGGAGGTGCTACGAATTTGTTTCCTTGATCATTAATACACTCAACAGATATAGAATTATAATTAATGGGGTCTTTAATAACTGATTTCAAATGGAAATAGATATAGCATTATAATTAATGAGGTCTTGAATAAATGATCATTAATACGCTCAAAAGATATATCATTAATACCCTTCTCCTTCTATCTATAGTCTCTAAGGCTTCTATCTGCTCCCTCAAGTCTATCAATTCCCTAGCTACTGTTGCACTAACCCTTGGAGACATCTTGACACCAACCTCTCAATCAATCCCTCCTTAATTATATACTTTCTTTCTTTGATACGACTATGATGAAGAGTGTCGAACACACACAAACAAGGAAAGATCTTTCACCCAACTCAACTATTCAAATTCTAAATAAGTTTTAATATCTAAAATAGCCATCTGTTAATGAAATTTATGCATATATATGGTCCCAAAAAAGTAGTGCACAAAGTACACAAACAAGGCATCGCAAAAACATGATTTCTGCTTTCGCCATTGAAACAATCTCGGCAGGACTAGCTACCTCTCGAGCCTTGCACAAGTTGCATGCATTTCCTACATCAGGTATAGATGTAGATGGGGTAGATGTAAATGTGGTTTCGTTAACCCACCAAAAGTATTCACATCCACTATTTCCCTGCAATACCAAATCTACATCAGCTCTTACTAAAATGATTACTTGTCACATTAATTTTAAACATAAAATATAATTCAGATTCCATATCTAGACCTTTTTCCTACTTGGAAAAACCCAAAATTTATGCCCAAGATTACTTGTTGTGTGTGACGTCTGCAAGACACAAGGGCCAACACCACATCGACACATAGGCGCATTGACCGAAGCCATCGATGCTATATCGATAATTATTGCACTGTCATTCCAACATATCATTTTGTTTAGTTGATTATTTTGTTCATTCATAGTAATTATAATAAAATTAAAATATTATATTATTAATTATTATTAAGGCAGAGTATTATAATAAAATTAAGTATTATTAAGGGAGTATCATTAAATATCACATAGACTAGACATACTTGTTGATTCTGTATACATAATTGATAATTTTATGCATATGTCAATTTCTACATGCTATGTGAGTTTTGTGTATAGGCATGTGCATGTGTTTATTCATATCAGTTTGTGCTTGCATGTGCACTTCAAAAGGAAGAGATCATGAAAAAAGTGAAGCATATGTTATTTGATGACATTCAGTTTATGCAAAAACATAATTATTCATAATGTTATTTGTTAAGATAGATTTTATAACAGGTATACATGTGATGAAAGTTTGTTTTCAGTTCATAAACCATGCACACTATTTATGCTATGTTGAAGATATTCAAAATGGAGTGTGGCTTACAAATTTTTATCTGTGGCAGTGTAATACTTTGTAAAGAGTTATTATTATCAGTGATGTAAAAGGCATTATTGTCCAGTTTATATCTATACTTGAAATCATTATTGGAAATTTTTGAGAAGCACTTGCAGTGCATTGAGAAATTGATTCATTGCAGTAATATTAGAGGATCGAGCATCTGCCAGTTGGGGTAGTGGGATTAATCCCACATGCACCTAAAAATAGATAGCAATGCCTATTTTAGTAGAAATGCCACCATAGGACAAGTAAATGAGCCTTCACAATGGGAAAGATAGCTACTCAATTTGGATGTGCAATCCCTAAGTAACGTTGTGTAACTTAGTTATTAATCCATTTTGGAAGTCAAGAACATGGTTTACAAAGAAGCAAGTACCCATTAGTGCCTCTTTCAAAATCATAACTTGAGGTCCTTTGATGCTTATGTTAGCACAAAGCAGTCATCAAGCGACCTTCAACTTATGATTTTGAAAGTTCAGATGCTTTTCCCAATGAGCTACAAGGTCATGCATAACAAGAGACAAAAAATGATATGAAAAGGTTCAATCACAGTATACATCTGAACAACATATATGGTAACTTCAAAGCAAGCATAAACACAATGGGTGATACAATGTTGCAAAATGGACCAGACATGTTCTCGAATCAGATTACTACCATAAAGAACTTCCTGTCATGTTAGTGATAGGAATAGAAACAGATGTAAAACTGATGAGTGACAGTTTTATTAAAGATTCAAATCAAGATACAAGTTCATGTGGATAATACAAAACAACATTAACAAACACAAGTGTAGATGTAGTGATATCAACAATTTGATAAATTTGAAACTTACAATAGTGAAGCCAATGATATCAACCATTTGATAAATTTGAAACTTACAATAGTGATACAGAGGCAATGGCCATAGGCTATAAATACTACAATACCATGTCATTGTAAACATTCAATAAGAGTGAATAAGTGCAGATCCCATATGAATTATTCATTGATAAATCATCATGTGGGTGTCCATGGAAGGTGCAATGTTGCAAAGAGGTTAATACATTCCCAAGATGACTTTGATAAAATTACAAAACCACCAACAACTCCAAAGTTCAATACATGTGAGAGACAATATAGGAAAAGTACAGTGAATGTGAATCTCTACTTAAGTGAAGAACAATCACGAAATTTACAACATATGAAGGAACTGTTCATTTTTCAAGGCAGAAGCATCATAGCATGAAGACACCATAACTATGTACTGACCTATACCTTAAAGGAGAACACCATTAGCAGCAGGAGTAGTCAATAGACCAATGGTGTTATCACTATTTACATCTTTTATTAATGCAGGTACAAATAGAATATAACAAAGGGAATGGATATACACAACAAAGAGATTCAACATTGTAAAAAAACAAAATCATTCCAGTCATGAGTAAACATCATGATCAACTGTTATAACAGCAAGATAGAAGGATGTTATAACAACAGTTTTAATGACCAATCATAAAGATATAGTGATGATATTAGAATTCAAGTCAGTTGTCATACATTTTAGAAGGAGTCTATCATTGTATTTTGAACTGCAGCAAATTAAAGTTGAGAATGATGGAGAGCGTGGAGCAGCCAGGCAGAAAGAGGTTGGTTGTAAAGAAAGAGGATTCTAGAGAGGTGTATCTTGAGGTAGTGAGCGTACATGAGGTTACAAAATGAATTTGGTAGAGGTGGCCAAACTTGGGTGGGTGCCAAACTTGGCCGGGTTAAAACCCACAAAGAAAATAAGAGGAATATTGAGTGGTGAAATGAGGAGGGATGCTGACTGGAGCAACATTTGGAGGAGGTGGTCAGATTATAGTGGAACAAATTTCACATTGAGGAAGAGGGTTGCAGACTAGAAATGGTGGAGGAGGTCAGGTTATCTTGGAGCTAATATCACATCGAGGAAGACAAGAGCAGAGCAAAGTTGTCAGAGAAGGAGGATGATTGTTCTTGCTAGATGTTGGAGGAGGAGAAATAAGAACTAGTTGGAGGATCCTATTATAGTGACAGAGTTCATTGAAGATTGTTGGAAATTTGAAAGGGTGGCTCTACCATCCAACGCCATTTTGTGAGACTAAGTACATAATTCTCCCACCCTAGGTGTTTGATGCAGGAGCATATAGGGGTGCAGGGCAGTCCTGCATCTCCCAAAAACATTGTTAGTTTTATTTTCTATTATGGTTAGGTGGTTAAAAATAAATGTGAGCATATATAGGTCTCCATGTACCCAGGAAGGTGCCCAAGAGGACATAGGTGGTTAAAAAGTTTCAATATTTGTGGCCTATGTTCAATGCGAATTGTAATTTTCAAGGAGGGACACCTTTTTCTATCATTTATAGTGTTAAAATCTTAAAAATACCCTTCTTCACTTAGGAGCAAGGGGAAGAGTCAT
>MU224661.1:120978-141265 GCA_018584345.1 Thuja plicata
CTTGATAACATCATTGCTGTTTGGGAAGGAATGGAATGGGCTCGTCAATCTAAACAGGCTACTCTGTTCCTCAAAATTGACTTTGCTAAAGCCTATGACCGCATTGAATGGCCCTTCATTCTCGCTAGCTTCAAGCTCTGGGGTTTGGCCCTCACTTCTTGCAATCTGTGGAAATTCTATTTGGAGATGCTTCTGCTTGCATTACCATCAATGGGGCCCAATCTCATACCTTTGGGATTTTTATATCCATCTGACAAGGTTGTCCGCTGGTTCCTGCTTTATATGTGCTTGCTGCAGAAGGCTTTGGGTATTTTCTTGCCAACTCTGTTTCCGCTGGCCTGGTTCGAGGAATTTCCCTTCCTGATTCTCCTTCCCAGTTGGTTAATGGCCATTTTGCTGATGACTCCTTTCTCACTCTTATTGAGGATGAGGAGAACATCTCCAATGCCTTGCATTGCCTAGACACCTTTTGTCAAGCCTCTGGATCAGCCATTCAATGTTGTAAAAATCTTTGTTTCAGACAGTCTTTTCTTCCAGCCCCGCCTTGGCTTACTAATTTTTGCTGGAAATGGGTTCAACATGGAGAAATTTTTCACTTCTTGTGCATTCCTTTTTCCTTTCATGGCTCTTCTGTGGAATTATGGAATGCTGTGCTTGCTAAAATTGAGAAAAAATTGTAATATTGGATTTGCAAACAACTCTCTCTTGCGGGGAAATTCCAGATTTGTTCCAAAGTGCTGGCTTCGACCCATGTTTATTATTCCTCTTGTTGGGCTCCCTCTAAGGCCTCTTATCTCAAGCTTGAGCATCTGTTCAGAGACTTTCTTTGGGCCTCTGGTGCTGATGGCCACGGATTTCATCAGGTTGCCTGGGAGTACTGTTGCCTTCCTCATGATTCTGGAGGCCTGAGCCTTCTTTCCACCCACAAGCAAGGGCTTTCTCTTTGTGCGAAGAGGATTATCTAAGCTCTCACTGGTGATGTGGCATGGAAAATTCTTGTCATACATTGCATCTCCACTAGATTTTTGGTTCACAGGCCAGCTTGGAAAGGCATTGGCCTCCACACCTTTCTCACAATGAGAGAACCTGTTCAAATCCATGGTACCTTCGTCATCAAGAGCATTTGGAAAGGTTGGGAAGCTATTAAGCCCTGGCTTCGATGGGATGGGGATGCTTTCCATAATGGGCTCTCTTTCAATCAGCAGAGCCTCTGGTGGTCTCCTTTATTTTCCATACAGGGTATACCCTTGGCCAAAACTCAAGGGGCTTGTGCTCTGTGTTTTTTCAAATGCGGCATTCGAAATCCCAAAGATCTTTTCTCCAGAGTTTCTATGGGGCTCCGATCTTGGGAGGATATGCAGGTTCAATTTCGGCTGGCTCGTTCTAATCGCCACACTTTTGATCTTTTGATTTCGGCTATTCCTACCAATATGCTTCATAAGATTGGCATTCAGGCTACTAGGCCTTGGTGGAAGGATTGGAAATGGTGTCCTGCCACGCCTTTCAACAATTACAAGCCAAGGCTTGGTTATAGGTGGTTATCCCCACATCTTTTGATGGTGGATATCCTTAACCAGAGATGAAATCTTCATTCAGCCACTTCCCACTGGAGCTCTCGCTTTCACACCATCTGGACCGCCATTACGGAGCCCAAGATGGCTCTTTTTGCTTGGTGTCTTTTGTTTCAAGGTCTCCCAGTCGGCCCTAGGCTCAAACATCTGGGGGTTCATGACCCTTGATGTCCTTTTTGCAGTCACCCTGAAACCTTTTTGCACATTTTCTAGTTATGTAGGAGAGCTCAACAGTATTGGTAGTGGATTCATGATTTTTTTAAGCCCTTTCGGCCTGAGCCTTTTTCTTGGCATGTGATTATCTTAGGAGATTCTCCTAGACTCCCCTCCAAGTTTACCCAGATTTGGCATACTTTCAGGATGGAGATTTTGTTTAATATTTGGAAACATAGAAATGCTATTATTTTCTCTCACAGCTCTCTTGATACGAATGTTTCTTTGTTTAAAAAAGCTTGTATATGTAATAATGTTATGATGCAGATTCAAGTTCAAGCCAATAAAGTGGCTCTGGAAGTAGCTCACCTGCAGGAGCTGCTCAATCATTGGGGCAATGCACCCTGCACTGTTGCTCGGGTTCCTCTGGATGCCCTTTCTACCGAGGGTACGCCTCCCAGAGGCCGCCGCCGTGGGTGCAGTTCTTTGGCGCACCGCTCGCACACTCCTCGGTCCCAGGCTCCTCGTCACCACTCTTTGAGAGGTGGTGGGGATAGATGGTGGCGCTGCTCGACCTCTCCACCTCCTCGGCCTTCTGGGTGGGCGCCGGCTCTGACGCAGTCTGCCCCTCCTGATGCTCCTGGTGCTCGCCGTGGTTTGGATTGGCCTCCTTCCACCTCTTCCAAGTATCCCCGCCTGGATCTTGCTATCTCCCCACCCAGGGCGGATGAAAAAGAAAAATAAGATGATGATGGTTTTTTGCTTCCCGACCCTCCTGTCAATCCCACTAAGGCGTGGGGATCGGATGATAAAGATCCTCCACCTTCTACTACTGCTCTCGCTGCCTAACGGCTTTATGTTTTTTTGATGAATAGTTTTCATTTCTGGCTTTGCCGTGTGAACTCTGCGGGGTGATTTCTACATCCCCCGGCCCCTTTTTTGTGGATATGTAACTTTAATATTTTTTAATAGAGAAGGCACTATTCATCAAAAAAAAAAATTTGATTGTGAATCTTAATGTGTCGAGGGTTATTAATAATGTGTTTAATTTCTTGGGAAACATTTTGTGTCTAAGATAATATGTTTGAGGATACATCACATTAAACACAACACATTTGATTAAAAAAAAGGTGAATATTATGGCGGATTTGAAAACATATTGCATTTGACTTTGGGACTTTGATAAATTGTTTTTTTTTTTAAGCTTCATGAGAAGCATTTCATTTCTTGCTTCAAACCCTATTGTCCAGTCACCGCCATGGGATACTTTGATTTAGTTGTTGAGATGGATGTGCTTCATTTTGGCTTGTGGCTTCTTACTATGTTATTCAGTTCATTTCAAGCTTTCAGTTGGTGGTTGGTTTGCCAGAAATGGAGGGATTTTCTACCAAATTTTGTGGAACAAAAGCTCAATCCATTTCATTTTCTCAGTTCAATAGGTAATATTGTTTTGAACTGACATAAATGAAAATAAAATAGTGAAATTTCTTTGTGATATATTTATTGTCAAAATATTTTTCTGTTGCTTGAAAGGTTTTTAAAAACAAAGGTTAACTGAAAATTTGAAAGTCGTTTCATCTTTTCAGTATGATTTGTTGACTAAAATGCAAAAACAAAAAAAGGGGGGGAAAGATTAGTTAAGTCCTGTTAAGTAAAGATTATGTTGTTTCTTTATGAAAAATAAGTTTGTTGCATTGTGCATCAGTGAATAAATTTTTTTATTCTATGCCAAACTATTGTCAACGACGGATATGTTTGAGGAAACCCTAACACATGGGTTCAACTATGGTTGATGATTTCACAGTAACAGTTAGTTTTGTGTGGGAAAGATGTAACAAGTATTTTATAATAAACCCATCTAGGGTTTTGGGACCCTAATGCGAGGTTACCTGTGAAGACATTTTGTGATTCAGACAGTTATTTCAGAATCTTAAAAAACCTCGTGTGTGTGTGTATGCATAGATATTACCATAAATGAAAAAGATGGGATATATATGTATATATATGTAGACTGAGAGGTTGTGCAGTTCATTTTTTTGGTTATCTAAAAACAAAAGGGCTATAATAGATGAAATCTTTAAATGTGATCACTGAGATTTGAAAAATTGAAAAATAGAGTACTGATATTGCAGTACAGTGTAGTTGGATAAATTGCATGTCATTGTGACAAATCATGGATAGTCAAATAATCTTGTAGTTGAATACGTGCATTGTAATTATAAGGTTATATGGGTTTACCATCATAAGCATATCTACTAGTTGAGATTAGGGGTTGGTGCTCCTTGCAGTTGGTGCTACTAAACATTCATGTATTGAGTTGGTGCTAATTTGTTTAATAAAGAGATTCAGATTTGGAGTGATTTTTCTACCCTAGGAGGGTTTTTCACTCGGTAAGTTCATGTGTTATGTGATGATCTATTTTTGTCTTAATTTTCTTTCTTTTATTACTTTCATGTTCCTTATGGTTTATAGTTTTGCATGACAGAAACTTGTTCTAATTGTTTAATGCTCTAATACTTTGTGTATGTTGTTGAAAGGTTGTTCATAGCTCTCTATTAAGATCTATCATTGGTCTTTTTTTTAGATTTGTTCTATGTTATTTCATAAAATCATATATAAGATTGTTCAATCATTCATAGAACAATCACCAGATGCTTTTAATATAAGAGGTTAATGTTGTTCAACTACATATTTATCTTTAATCAAATGTTTGTTCTCTTGCATAAATATTTCTATTACTATGTTGCAAGCTCACCTTCCTATATTGTGTTTCAAGTTAAAATCTTGTTAATAATCACTTCACTTTGATTCACCCCCCCTCTCAGAGTGAATCCCCTTCCAACAAGTGGTATCAGATTGTAGGTTCTATACATATAGGTATGTCCTAGGGATTTATTCATCTTTTAGAAGTGCTCATGGCTCAAGCAGAAAGTGCTTCACTTACAAGAGACCCTCTAATTGATGGTTCTGATTATGTGTTTTGGAAAGTTATGATGGAAACATTTATGAATTCTCTTAATGTTAGAATGTGAGAGGTAGTAAAAAATAAATATATTGTTCCCTCCATAGTGCCTGCAGATCCTGATGGAAAGACTAAATATGAACTAAATGTAATTAAGAGGGAAACCAACTAAATGCAACTAAGAGGGAAACCAAGTAAATATGAACCAAAAAATTAGGCGATGGGCAGTGGGAAGCTTGTAAATTAAATACATTGTTTGACAATGCATTATCTTTTGGTGGTAGTAATTAATATAAGCCAACACCCCCCATTGATTTCTACCACTAACCAATACAATATCAATAAGGCATATTTTTATTTGTAGATATTTAAATTTGTTCTTTGGTAACACCTTAGTAAAAATATCTTCCAATTGATGTTCAAATTTGTAAAACTCAAGGTAGATTTCTCCATTGTTAACGCATTCTCAGATGAAATGGTACCTTTTATCAATATGCCTTTTTCTCTTATGAAATACACAATTTCTTGATAATGTAATTGTGGATTTTTTTATCACAAAGGTTGGGTGTTGGTTCCTCTTGATTATGCAACAAATCTAAAAATATTCAACGCATTCATATTGCTTGACATGTTGTGGCAGTGGTAGCTATATAATCTGCTTCAGCTGATGAAATCATCACTATAAAATTCTTCTTTGATTCCCATGACACATCAAATGATCCAAGGTGAAAGACATACTTGAAAGTGCTCTTCCTATCATCTAGGATACCTACAAAATCACTATTAGTATAACCAATCAAACCAAATTGTCAGTTTTGCATGATAGAAACTTGTTCTAATTGTTTAATGCTCTAATACTTTGTGTATGTTGTTGAAAGGTTGTTCATAGCTCTCTGTTAAGATCTATCATTGGTTTTTTTTTTAGATTTGTTTTGTGTTATTTCATAAAATCATATATAAGATTGTTTAATCATTCATAGAACAATCACAAGATGATTTTAATATAAGAGGTTAATGTTGTTCAACTACATATTTATCTTTAATCAAATATTTGTTCTCTTGCATAAATATTTCTCTTACTATGTTGCAAGCTCACCTTCCTATATTGTGTTTCAAGTTAAAACCTTGTTAATAATCACTTCACTTTGATTCACCCCCCCTCTCAGAGTGAATCCACTTCCAACAAGTGGTATCAGAGTGTAGGTTCCGTACATATAGGTATGTCCTAAGGATTTATTCATCTTTTAGAAGTGCTCATGGCTCAAGAAGAAAGTGCTTCACGTACAAGAGATCCTCTAATTGATGGCTCTAATTATGTGTTTTGGAAAGTTATGATGGAAACATTTATGAATTCGCTTGATGTTAGAATGTGAGAGGTATTAACAAATAAATATATTGTTCCCTCCATAGTGCCTACAGATCTTGATGGAAAGACTAAATATGAACTAAATGTAATTAAGAGGGAAACCAACTAAATGCAAGTAAGAGGGAAACCAAGTAAATATGAACCAAAAAATTAGGCGATGGGCAGTGAGAAGCTTGTAAATTAAATGCATTGTTTGATAATGCATTATCTTTTGGTGGTAGTAATTAATATAAGCCAACACCCCCCATTAATTTCTACCACTACCCAATAAAATATCAATAAGGCATATTTTTCTTCGTAGATATTCAAATTTGTTCTTTGGTAACACCTTAGTAAAAATATCTTCCAATTGATCTTCAAATTTGTAAAACTCAAGGTAGATTTATCCATTGTTAACGCATTCTCAGATGAAATGGTACCTTTTATCAATATGCCTTTTTCTCTTATGAAACACACAATTTCTTGATAATGTAATTGTGGATTTTTTATCACAAAGGCTGGGTGTTGGTTCCTCTTGATTATGCAACAAATCTGAAAATATTCAACGCATTCATATTGCTTGACATATTGTGGCAGTGGCAGCTATATATTCTACTTCAGCTGATAAAATTGTCACTATAAGATTCTTCTTTGATTCCCATGACACATCAAATGATCCAAGCTGAAAGACATACTTGAAAGTGCTCTTCCTATCATCTATACTAAAATAACTATTAGTATAACCAATCAAACCAAATTGTCAGTTTTGGAATATAGGATTCCATATCCTGTTGTTCCTACAACATATCTTAATATTATTTTCCCAACTTGCCAGTGAGAATTTTACGGTGACTCCAAGAATATTGAGATCAAACTTACACCATACATGATATCTGGCCTAGTAGTTGTCATATACATCAAATCTTTTAAACATAATTGGGTCAATATTTGAGCCTTTATCCTCCTTGTTAATTTTTTTACCTGATGCAACTGGAGTCCATACTCGATTACAATTTATCATTTTAAATCTCCTAAAAAAATCTTTATATACTGGATTGACAAATGAAGATACCTTTTTTTAGATTGAATAAATTCAATGCCCAAGAATTATCTCATCAAGCATAAATCTATCATCTTAAATTCTTTCATCATTTCTAACTTGAACATGTCTATTGATAAATTTCTTGTGAATATCAAGTCATCAACATACAAACACACAATTAAAATTTGCCCTTGCTTATTGGTCTTTATATACAGTGTGGGCTCATTGTTACTTCTATTGAATTGATTACTTGTCATGTATGAACCAATCCTCTTATACCAAGCTCTAGGTGACTGTTTTAGACCATAAAGTGCCTTTTTTCATTTATATACTTTATTTTCATGCCCACAAACCTCATAAATAGGTAGTTTTTGAACATAAACTTGTTCATCAAGAGAACCATTCAAAAATGTTTATTTTACATCAATTTGGTACTTTCCAATTATTAGGAGAAGCTATTAATAAAATAGTTCCAACACTATCAATTCTAGCAACTCGTGCAAATATTTCCTTATAATCAATCCCATATTGTTGTGAAAATCCTTTAGCAACTAACCTTGCCTTATGGTTTACAATTTTACCTTCTGCATCAAATTTAGTTTTATAAACCCATTTGACTTCTATGTATTATTTTCCTTTAGGTAGATTCACTAAATCCCATGTTTGATTTGTTTCAATAGAGTCAATCTCTTCATTCATGACCTTAATTCATTTATCTTCTTTAATTTCTTCTTCAACGTATAATGGATCATAACAGAATAATTTTTTTTTAACACATGTCTCCATATTCTTCTTCTTTATCATATATCTATTTTAAGATCCTTGTTTTCTTACCTCTATACCTTGATCTTGTGGATGCAGAATATGATGTATCACGTATATTTGAATCTGGAGTAGAATGTTCTGGATGATTAGATGGTGGTCTTTGCATAGAATTAATTAATGGAGAACTTGGTGGTGTTTGAGTACCTTGTCCCTTTGATTCATCTTCACTTTGAGATATTGGTGCTCCTCTAATGACTATATTTTTTATCAATCCCATCCCATGATTCTTCTTCTTTAAATTCAATATCTCTACCAATTATCAATTTCTTTAAAAAAAGATTATACAATCTATAAGCTTTTGATTGTTCACTTTAACCAATAAAGATGCATTTTGCTATTTTATCATCTAATTTCCTTCTCAATTAAGATGCACCAATGAATAAGCAACACATCCAAAAACTCTAAAATGAGATACATTATGTTTCTTACATTCCATGCTTCCTGTGGTATTTTATTCTTAACACTCTTTGTAGGACTCCTATTCAAGATGTATAGAACACATGCTACTACTTTTGCCCATAAATCATTGGATAAATTCTTGGCCTTCAACATACTCTTAGCCATCTTCATTATGGTTATATTCTTCCTTTTTGTTACACTATTTTGTTGCAGAGTGTACCTTGTTGTAAATTATTTCTTAATTGTATGATATCTGCAAAAATCCAAGAAATCATAAGAATTAAACTCGCCGCCTCTATCAAATCAGAGTACCTTGATGAATAGGCCACTTTGTTTTTCAACCAAAACTTTAAACTCCTTAAATTTTTAAAAAGCTTCAGACTTCTATTTGAGACGGTATATCCAAGTCTTCTTGCATAAATCATTAATAAATGTTAAGAAATATATACTTCCTCCTAGAGATGGAGTTTGCATTGGTGAACATATACAAGTATGAACTAATTCTAATGGTGCATTTTCCCTATATGAACTTCCTACTAGAAATATTTCTCTATGTTTCTTTGTCAATATATAACTTTTACATGAGCTAGGTGGTTGCACTATTGGTGGTAACCCTTTCACCATATTTTTCTTCTGCAACAAACTAAAAGAATCAAAATGAATATGTCCATACCTTAAATACCAGAGTTGTGATTGGTATAAGAACACTATTTTGAAATTTAATTCTTCTTTTCCTTGAATGCAATGAATTTAGAGGGGGAACATTCAATTTCTTATCATCTATACTCTTGCAATTAACCTACCATACCGAATTCTATCCAAGATTGTACAAACATCATTATCAAAGAAAACTTTGTACTTTTTTTTGCATTAGTTGTCCAACACTAATTAGATTGTGTTTTAATCTAGACACAAAATAAACACAAGAATATATCTTCTTTCTCTATTTTTGGTCAAGATATTTATTTTCCCATTACAAATACTTTACTATCATTTCCTAGTTTTACTTTAGATTTGATATAATCATCCAAACTAGGAAAAAATTCTTTATTTCCAGTCATATGATTACTACAACCGCCATTTAGAAACCTTATATGACTAGAAATTTATTGAGAAACATTGTAGGTTATGAATAAACTTCCTGAATTATTATCAGATACTCCTGAGTAATTAGCAAAATATTTTTCAATCTCTTCTTGTTTCTTCTTACATGGGTGGTCCCACAATAGTGTTTCCCACTTTTTTGAACGTCCTAATTTTTGCTAAAATTATACATTTTTAAGAAAATCTAATGATTTAGGCCTTTAGAGGTCCCATTTGGAGGAGTAAATTGAAAATGGTTGGATAAAAGCCTCTTGGATCAAACACTCTTTGGTATAATCTCTCTACTCCTCACTTACACCTATAATTGAGTCTCCTTTGCACCCATCAAAATGCTATCAAAAAATCACTTTAACATTAAATTTTTGCGGGATCAAATGAATTCATTTGAAAAACCCAAATACAGGATGATAGTACTAAGAGAAAGCTTTCCAATGATTTTGATTTTTATATATATTCGATTTATTATGACTTTGTTTTTTAAGTTTGACTAAACACAGGTTATTTGACCATTTAACAACTTCTATGTTTGACATTTCTGGAAAAAATAGTAAATTAGGAAAAATAATTTATGAAAAATATCTAGGAAATAGGTAATTATGTTACCTTTCTATCAAAAAAATAAAAATTTAATTTTGATATATACATATAAAGTTAGAGCGATCCAAGTGAGCCTATGTCCAAATTAAAGTTAGTGTCACTTCATAACTCAATAAACTATAAAATATTCAACCAAACTGAATGAAACCAATTAAATTCCCTAGATATTTGTGTTACAAACCAAAATTCAAAATAATTCTATTCTCATCAATTTTATAATTAAGGTTATGTTGATCAAAGTGAGTGTCACTCTTGAAAAATACTGATTTTTAGACAAACAAAAATTTGAAGGAGAAGGAAAAATGGATACAAATCAATTCCAAAAAAAATCTAAAAAATATATTTAGAAACTAGAAAAGAAAACTCTAAAGGCCACTAGTTTACAACATCTTCAAATTGTTAATAGGTGTCTGAAAGTGAAGTTTTTTTTCAAAAAAATTGTTTCAGAGTCAAAGTTGGCCAAAAAGTGGGACACAGTTTTGTGAGATCACCCACATTCATATGCAAAATGACAAAAATTTTCATAATAATGACACTAAATTCAAGATTTCTCAACCCTTGATGATGCTTGTTGAAATATATTTCTTCCATATCCTTGATTAAAAATCTGAATGTACTGATTTTTCCTCTCTTCTTGATTTGAACTCATGCGTCCATTTGTGATTCTATCTCTCCCTCTTCCTCTATAGTTAGATCTTCCTCTTCCTCTACCAAATGATACTGGTGATCTATTTAAGCATTCTCAAAGGAAGAATTGTTAATCCTATTAATTCTGGATTCATGAAATAAAAGTGACCCCATTAATTCATCAATAAAGAGCTTTGTCAAATCTATAAAATCTTCAATGAAAACAACAAGGCCATCACATTTTCTAGGCAAACTAGGAAGTATTTTTTCAACAATCATTTGATCAGCCAAATCTTTTCCATATGATCTAATTTGATTAACCACATTCATTAATTGATTGAGAAAATAGTCAATTGAATCTGAATATTTCATACACGGATTTTCAAAATCACATCTTAAAATTTTTAATATAGCAACCTTATTTTTTGATGTCCCTTGATACGTTGTTTCTAAATATCCCATGCTATATTAGATCTTAGCTCTAGAGACTTTCTAGGAAAAAATGATTAATCTAATGCTTGTTGAATTAGAAATAGTGCTTTAACATCATTTTTTCTATTATCTTGTAATTTGTCTTTTTCATCTTGTGACAATCCAGTCTCTTCTTGTGGTTCAGAAAAACCCTTTTCATCAAGATCCCATATGCCTTCATAACAAAACAATGTTTTTATATTTATAGCCCAAAACTCATAATTATTTCGAGAAAAAAATTGTATTTGAGGTTGAGATATACTACTTCCATATGCCATATTAGTTCTTATTTTACTTCCTTTCCACTAAATTCTAACATAGTTACAACTGGTAATTACCAATATTCATTTGCTTTAGAAAGCAAAAATACTAACCATGTCCTAAACTCTTGACAACACAACACAACACACCACAGTATAATAGTTTGTTTTCCCCTTTTTTAACAAGTATCCTCTTATTGAAATTCAAACTTTGAATCTAAATTTATACCTTATTTCAGACATTGAATCACAGCTTCTTGTGATCCTATACTTCAAACAATATATCTTTAGACTCCTCTACAACACCTAGTCTCAATCTTTAAAAAAAATGTTTGGTGGCCCTTCTCTAAATCTGCAATCAATCAAACATTACAAACTTCATTCAACTGCTACAATAGTTTTAAATTAGTATTCTTCAAAACACTAACATGTATTTTTCCTCTCGAGGCTCAGCCTCTTAAGCTCTAATATCAATCTAAAAGACAGAGGAATATACATACACAAAAGACCAATTTTATTACTAGTAGAATAAATTACAAAACACCTCTATTTATAGAGGTTTTGGAATACTCTAGAATTTTTAACAGTCATATAAAGGCTAATACCCATGTGGCTGAGAAACTTCTAGAAAAGAAACACAACAGTCATAATTATTTGAGTGGACATAATTCCATGATGGGCGATGGGAAGCTTCTAAATTAAATGCATCATTTGACAATGCATTATGTTTTGGTGGTAGTAATTAATATATGCCAACACTATGAACCCCTTCTTGTTAATAATGGTTCCTTCTCCCATATATTAGGAATGAATTCTTTTTCCAACTTTGCAATCCAAAATCCTTATAGCTCTATTCTCCCTTTCCCAATAACTACTCTCCTTTTTTATGTGTTTGTTCCCAACATGCATCAAAGAATGAGTTTTTTTTTCATACTCCACACCATTTGTAACTATTTTCTTCTCTTGCATATCCATCTGCCATCCCATATTTTTTAAAATTACCTTTTTATTAAAAAAAAGAATCCTAATTATATTTCTAATACAATTATATAGAACTTAAAATTTTCTTCTAATTCACATCTAAGAGTAAGTATTAAAAAAATACTTTGTTGATCACTTTTTTAAACAAAATTCTATTCATAATATATCTAATTTATTTCTAATAAATTAATAAAAGAAGGATCACATCTTGCATGTCTAATTTATTTCTAATAATATAATAAAGGAAGGATCACATCATGCACAAATTAAACATGTTGAGGAGCTAACCTCCTCTACTTGAGCCACACCCTCACACTTGTAAATTAACTCAACCACTAGATTTTGACCATAAAACCATAATCATAAATCAAATTAAACCGTATTCCTTGCATGTACTATATATATATATATATATATATATATATTGGACATATTGATAGATTGAATTCTTTGAGGCATGCCATCTCTCCCTACTCGAATTCTGGGAACTCCTCTACTGAAGAGAAATCTGCAATTGTCAAGAAGCGTAGTTGTTGAAAGCCCTCTGACCTTCCAAACACCTTTGGTAACTCTCTGCACCTTTCATTCCCCTTAATCAACAAGCTCGCTAAATTGGGCATTCTTTGCAATTCCGGATAACAACTACACTCACACTCACAGTCAGCTAACCACAATTCTCTCAAATTTCTCAATTCACACATCCAACTTGGAACTACAAACCGATGTAATGAAAGAGTTCCCAGATCTTTCATTGCTCTCATTTTCTCTGGAAGCCGCACGAGAAGATACTCGCGTATACTTGAAGCAAACAAAGCTGGGCAAGTTGACCTAACCAATCCCAAGCCACATTCCACTGCTCCTCTTCTGCTGGGACGAATCCTTCTCCTATCCATAGATTTAACAAATACTCTGCTTTTATCTTCGCATTCTCAGGAAAGAAGGAAAGATATGCAAAACACGGTTTAAGGTGTGCAGGCAAAGAGTCATAACTCAATTTTAAAATCTCCATGACGGGGTCAGGGTCAGGGTCACCAATGGGAGTAATTACTCTTTCCAGCTGGCGGCGCTTGAACTCCCATTCTTCTAGGGTAGTGTCGGCCAGAGATGCTGCTATCGTCTTGATAGGGCCCCTCTTGATAGCAACAGTTAAATTCCCACATTTCTTTACAATCCTCCGACCCTCCTCTTCCATGTGCTGTGGCGCTCTGTTTCCCACACAATGTGGAAATGCATACACACAAAACAGCCTCCAACTGTCTTCATCTGACAAATTTTGCAAATCATAAATTCGAGCACCTGAAAGCAGAGCAACCTGTCTGTTTCATGTGGTGAACACAACTTTACAATCTTTATCACCCGGCAGGCCAAGTTTATCAATCAGAGAATTTTCAGTAGAGAGCGTCCACAGATCATCCAGACAATAAGACATCTTTTTCCTTGGAGATGCTCTTGAATCATTTCAGCCGCTCTCTCTTCACTTACTTCACCATCCACAATTTCCCTTCTTAAACCTATGTGGGAGGCTATATCATGTTGCAAATTCTTGAGGGATTAAGATTTGGAAACTGAGAGCCAAATAGAATGATCACAAATGAATTTGACGGCTTTGTAGACATTTTGCAGAAGAAATGTCTTCTAGCAGCCTTATAATGCCTTCAACCTTGGATTCTAACACCACTGGACGTGAATCTCTAGGCAGAAGACTAGATTTCTTCGCCATTGTTGATGTACTTGTTGACGCATGAAGACCTTTCCGATGTTTTCCTCCAACTCCTTTAAATGTCTTTCCAACCTCTTTTTGCACAGTCGAGGCGATCGTTGTACACAGCATCTCGACATTACTGACCATTTTAACGCAATGAGAATTCAAAGGCATTCAAAATCAATATGGAGAGGGTAAAAAGAAAATTTAAGACACGGAATCGTGAGGAAAACAACCCAAGGCTTACTCATGAGAAGTGCTGAATTTGTAGCCAGAGAGGAATGAAGAAGAGAGGAGGGCCGCTTTCCACTGGTGAATCGTGTCATTGCTGAATCTCCCCATTTCTTCATGTTGAGCGAAGGCAGCTGCATAACGTCCCTTTTCGAGGTACCGAAGGCTTCACATCACAGAATATGGGAATAAACAGAGCACTGGTCTCCAAGAAGAGTAAATCGCATCTTGTATGGCAGAGGGAATTGAATCTCCCAATTCTAATTCCATATCATCGAGAAATGTGCGAAACCCATCTTCCTCCAGCCTGTCGTAAAGAGCAAAAGCCAGAGTTTCTTTGACATCAGGACCTCGGTGGTTGATGAATGCATCATATATTTTCTCACATGTATTAAAATCACTGAAAGAGCGTTTCCGAGACGAGGAAAAAGACGTCATACATTCTAAGTGCCATAGAGAGATGGAAAATATAACTCAAGATTGATCTGAACTTTGAGAATTTTTATATAATGTGTCCCATTCTCCCCTTACCAAAACAGCTGGAAATATTATTTAAATGCCCTAAATAGTCAATGATACATTAAAAATTTGATACAGACGTAACCAGTGACATTAAACGTGTGTTGTATTTTATATATGAAGATTCTTCTCTTTCATATCGATTTTTACCCTTCCAAAATATTATTGAAATTCAGATCTAATCGCTCTTCAGTCCAGCAGAAATCCAGCTATAACGCGTCTCAATCTGGACGGATTTCCGCAGGATTAGCTTTGCTCCCTCAAAACTGATTTTTGTACTTGTCAGCCTTTTGATTTTTACTTTTTTTTTTCAATCAATAGACTCAAACACTATTTGACTGTTTGAGTCGAACACTATTTTTTGAATTTTAGGTTTCTTATTTTTTTTTTTCATTTTTGTGATTTATTTTCTTGTCATTATATATGTTTCTAATTCTTGTTTTTATTTCTATTTTTTAGCTGCTAGTTTTATGACTCTTTTTGGTAATTCATTTGTAAAAGCAAATTATTGATCAAATCCTTATGACTTTTTTTGACAATTCATTTGTAAAAGTAAATTATTGATCAAATTTCATTCATTTATTGTGCAGGCCATTTTTGTATAGTATATTATTTTTATATATCAATAATAGTAATTGTAAAGTTTAAATTTAAATAATATTTTCATTATTTTAATAAAATTTTAAAATAATTGTTTGGATTGTTCTAAAAATACACAACATTTGATTGATTTTATTTACACAATTTCGTCACAAAGAATTTATTGTACATCTAATTTTCTTGGATGACCTTGGATGACCATTTTTATATGCTATATTATTTTTTCACTCAATAATAGTGAGTGTAGAAGTTTAAATTTAAATAATATTTTAATTATTGTAATGAAATTTTAAAATAATTGTTTGGATTGTTATTTAGTTGATTTATTTATAAGGAAGCATCTATTTTAAAATTGAGTACAGTTTAAAAAATTAGTTTTTATAAATTTATAAAGAAATATTATTTTTAATTTGAAAAATTTAGTTATTAGAAACTAATTCAAGATTAGAAGGAATTTCAACTTTTAAAAGATTTATAATAATAATAGAAACATGTCTATTTCTCTTTTTAAAAGAGCCTTCTAAATGGTTTGCAATATATGATCTTGTTATCAAATATTTTAAAAAATTAAATTATTATTAAAAAATCCTTTTAGAAAGAAATAAACTTCAAAATTTTAAAGATTTAAAATAGAAATGTGTTTTAAAAGAGTCTTTTTAATGGGTTGCAATATAATGATTTTGTTATCAAATATTTAAAAAATTTAAATATTATTAAAAGAAACTTTTAAAAAGAAATAAACTTCAAAATTTTAAGGATTTGAAATAGAAATGTGTCTATTTTGATAATTAGTTTGTATAATAAGTTTTTATTTTTTTAATTTTTTTTTAATCTTATATCTATGAATAAAAGTCATTTATAATTTGTAATTGTTTGCACTATTTTGAAAAAAAATTAAAATTTGAAAATTGAAAAGATTTTAAAAAGTTGGCAATATGATTTGTAAATTAAATTTATTTAAGATTTTCTATGGTTTATATGTTTTAGTTGGTGAATTATAATTTAAATCTAGAAATATTTAGTAATATTTGAAAACAAATTTTTTTATTATATAGAAGTTTATATCTATAACTCAAAGGTTTATATCTATTATATTTATAGAGATAATTATAAATTTAAATTAGAGTTGTGATTTTATTATAATCTTACACATATTATAGTTTTTGTTGCATTGAGCATGCATGCGCTAAACCTTATTTCAACCTTCACCCTAACTACAACCCTAAGATTTAAACATAAAAACAAAAAGGGTATATCGAGACACACATTTAACAACTTTAACTATAATGATTTTGTTATCAAATATTTAAAAAAATTAAATTATTATTAACAGATTTGGCAACAAAAAAAATAAAATAAAATAGTCAATTGAATTTGATCTTCAAAATCATTTGTAACATCTTAATTGTTGAGGATATTAACAAATGTTACAATTACATTGATCTTTATTTAGATTTGAATAGCAATCTTATAGGAACATGGAATGGTGAATTTTTAATGGAATAGAAATTTTTTTATTATCAATGTGTTTCAAAATATTAATAAAAAAATGGAAGTCTAAATTAGCCATCATGTTGAGCCAAAAGACACAAATGGAGACATGAGAAGGTACCTATTTTCTTAATATTCATTTGTATATTTTTGTGATAGCTTGTAACACTAAATTTTATTAATAATAACTTTATACAATAACTTTGGTTTACCCTGACATCAAGGACCTCAGTGGTTGATGAATGCATCATAAATTTTCTCACATATATGAAAATCACTGAAAGAGCATTTTCGAGAGGAGGAGAAAGACGCCATAAATTCTAAGTGCCAAAGAGAGATGGTAAATATAAATCAAGATTTATCTGAACTTTGAGAAATTTTGAAACCCTTACAGCAGGAGTGATGCGACATAATGTTGTTGTTTCGCTACCTTTAATAGTGGAGTTAAGAGAAGTGAGTAAACATTGTTTTTCTATTGTTTCAGACTTCACATCCCAGTGGCAACCACGTAATTAAATGTTGAAATGATCAGCGCAGATATATTTGAACGAAATCACGATTAGCCTTGAATTGTAAGCAAGACCAGTTCATTTTCTGCACTACAACAGACTTGCAGAAGAGCCCACAGAATGGATAATATAATGTGTCCGGAAGGGGGATGCTATTTTAATTTTTATATAATGTGTCCCATTCTCCAGTTGTCGAAACAGGTAGAAATATTATTTAAATGCCCTAATCAGTCAATGATAGATTAAAAAATAGATACAGACGTAATCAGTGACATTAAACGTCTCTTTCATATCGATTTTTACTCTTCCAAAATATTATTGAAATCCAGATCTAATCGTTCTTCAGTCCAGCCAAAATCCAACTATAACGTGTCTCAATCTGGACGGATTTTCCGCAGGATTATCTTGATCAATTCGTCATCTAGTGAAATTAAATTTTATCAATATATAAATTATTTATTTATTTATTCATTATTAAAAATTCATATATATATATATATATATATATATTTTTGCATATAGTGGGGGTTAAATATTAATTCAGATTATCAAATGAATAATATGTTAAGTGATGGAAAAATACTTATTTTTAAAATAATATAATAGTTCAATTTATATTGATTTCCAATGTATTATTTGGTTCGTCTACTATAGTAGCAATACTATTAATCTATTGCATTCAATTTTTTGAATAGTTCAATGTTAAAATTACAAATTTTGAGAAATGGTCATTGTAAAAATTAAATAAATGTTTAGCTTATTTATGAATTTCGTCACCTCAACAACACACTTTAGGTTTGGTTAACTGTTGTTAATTTTTCTCTAGAGTGTTGTTTATGTATCTCAGGCCAGCACACTCTTGCTGCTATTTTTTTTCAAAAAAATATATTATCACCTCAATAAATGAATGGCATATACAATAATATAATATTTTAAAATAAATGCTATATGTGTAATCTTTGTTGTTCTCATGCTATTCAAGTATCTTGAAAATACGATGTAAAATTATTTAAAGTTTGATAAAGGTTGTCAACTAAAGAGGGTTTATATATTATTAGTTCCTACATAGGGCAACTGATGCAATCATCTAGTACAATTAAAAACTATTAAATACTTTTGTTAACCAATACAAAAAAAAAGTATTTTTAACATGCTAAATTTGTTATAATTCTTGTTAGATGTGGAGGAAAAATGTAAAGAGAAAAATGATTTTTTAGATTAAAATATTACAAAAAAAATCAAAAATTTAGCTATATCCATGGATATCAAATATTGTGGTGCATTAATGAAACAACTTTTTCTTTTGTTCTAGAAGTCTTCATTGGTCTTTTTCTTGTTCTGGAAGTGTCCATTTTTGCATCTTTCACGGATATTGCTAAAATGATTGATTTTGCATTGGCTTTCATGGATTTTATCTTGTAGGTTTTTCCTCTATTGCATATAAGTGTCTCATCTATCTTACTATCACCAATATCAGTAGTGTTTTTCCTTAATATTCATGTTGTTAGTTATTTTGTTCATATACAAAGAGGCCAAATTGTGGGAGTGTCAATAGTTCTATGGGTTCCTTCCTAGTCCATTTTTAACAATGTGTTTCTCATGGGGTCTCTGGATTATGTGTCATTTGTTATATTTTTGTGATATGACATTTCTTGCCCTAAATCTTAGCCTCTTTCTTTTATTTTGCTTATTGAACAAGGAGACGGCTAGGGTTCAAAGGATTTAGACATAGCTATGGAGGAGGAGTCCATGCAGCTTTCTAGGTGGCCAAATAGAGTTATAGAAGAGAGCAAGAAAATCTTTGCTGAGAGAAAACGTCGTGAGAATATCAACAGTAGTTTCCAAGAAATGGAAGAGGTTTTATGTAGTTTTTGTGAAGCTTTTGGCCTTACCCTATGTACAAATATTGCTCTAAAATTGATTCTTTTTTTTTTGAGAAATACAAGATTAAAATGAATGCGAGTTTAGCTAAATGTGTGCCTCAAGAGATGGGATTTGTAAACATCAACATATGCAGGCTTGAGATCTAAGCCTCTTTCACTCATTTGGCTTGCTGACAAGGGAGGTGACTAAAGTTTAAAGGGATTAGAAATAGCTATGGACAAGGATTCCATGAGGCTTTCTAGGGATCCAAATAGAGATCTAGAAGAGAGTAATATAGGGTAAGAAAACAAATTTATGCTAAGTGGAAAAGTCGTTAAAATATCAACAATAGCTTCCAAGAATTGACAGAGGTTTTATGTGGTTTTTGTAGAACTTGTGGCCTCACCCTTTGTACAAAGATTGCTCTAAAATTTATTCTTATTTTTTTGTTGGAGAAATACTAGGTTAAAATGAATAATAATTTAGTTAAATTTGTGACTAAAGAGACGGGGTTTGTAAATATCAACCTATGCAGGCTTGAGTAGATAAAATCACAAAGTGCTAACAATTTGTAATAGAAGGGGTTCTTCTCTCTATATTTTCTATTCCAAATAGAGATAGGCTATGTTGTAGATTTCTTATTGTAATGGCTATCCTTATTTCAAGTTGCAATTTGCAAAATGTTAAGAGATAAAAAAATAAATTTTAAGAGCTAACAATTACTTTTTCCTTCTTTAATTTATATGTTGGAAATGTACATAGAGATACGAGGGAAAGAGAAGTTGAAGATCTCTTTTACAGGGCTCTTAGCTTGTACTCATTTTTTATATAAAATTTTCTTAAACTACTTTATCATTTGAATCCATGCTTTTGCACTTGTATTAGTGTAGATCTATTCCAATGAGTGTGAATTCCTTGTGGGATTTACAATTATAATGTATAAACTTCATGTCCACTAATATATCATGCTTTAGTCCAGGGTCTAGTGCAATGATGCAAATTTATGCTTATTTTATTTCTATTGCGGACACACTT
>MU224661.1:146103-163751 GCA_018584345.1 Thuja plicata
AAATTTCTTTGATAAGTGGGTAGATTGTGTCATCTTTAGGGATCTGTACAGTGGCATTGGACCTCACAATATGAAGCAAGTATTTTTCATTAGTCCATGAGCTGTTAGAATAATGTTTATTTTATTTAATAGTATTTCTTAGTAGGTGAGCATTTATTGCACAATCTAGAAATATCTTAGTGTGTGGAAGACTCTAGATTTTTTCCTTATCTCCTTATCTTCTCTCACCATAGCCTTTGTAGAATACTCTAGAATTATAAAACAAGTCTATAAAAATAATAGACTCTTAGCATTATGGGTGTAAGAAAAATACAATAAACTGTTGCTATCTATGTTCAATATTTTGCTAATAATATAATGTTTATTATATTAATTTATTATGTTTTTATGAGTTTATTATTTGCTTTGTTATTTTAAGTGTTCAATATGGTATCACAGAATACTTCAATCTTGGATTTTAGTATGAAGATTTTGTAGTGTGACATTCTGATTTCTTCTAGATTACAAATTGGCTCAACCACACTAATAATTTTTTTTGTGGCAAGTGAACTTATTGCAGTACAGGGAAAAATTTCTACCCAAACATTGGCGACAAATTTCCATTTTGTTCTAGGTATTAATGAGCTATACACCACCCTCACAATCCTTTTAGATAAATAATGAATTCCTTGTGTCTTTGGATCCAAAAGACCCAACCCACCTTTGTTCTTAGACTGAATACAATGTAAACAAGATGTTTTATTAAATCCTTTTTTACCTTCCCAATGTAAACTTAATCATAAGTAATTTAGTCTTATTTGTGCTAATTTATCCCAAGATAGAATAATACAAATTAAGCACCTCCAAAACATTATTAATTTCAATAGTTTTTTTTTTCTCCCACTAAAACTACTATGTTGCTGAAAACATCATTTTCAAAAAGTTACATTGACTTCGTACAACATAATTTTTTTTCTAAAATAGATATCAATGCGCTTGTTTCAAATTTGGTTTTGTAACATCCATACATAGGGCATGCAATTAGTTTGACAACATTATCATGATTATTGCATATTTTATGAATGTTTGAAGTAGCATAAACCATAATTTTGACATACCTTGATTGCATAGCTTATAACTTGTGTATTTATCAAAATTCATTTTTTTTTTATAGAAAGTAGACTCAAAGCCGGAGGGCACTGTTATTTTTCAATTTTTTTCTTTTTTCTACTATTTTTCATTGAACGTCAAACTTGGAGGTTTATTTTCGATAAAAAACCTACATTTGATGCATGTCACAAAACATAGACCTAATGAATTCAAAAATTGTCAAATATATATTAGTTAGAAAGCTAGTTCAGAGTACTTGTGCGATGCAAAAGGAAAACTCCATATTCTTCCATTTGAGCAGAGTGCTTGAGCCCCGAAGCCATGAAAACTACAGATTTCTCTTAACCTCTGCAAATGGACAAAATTTTGTGGGTTTCAATAGAAAGTAGTTTTGATCAAAACTATTTAGTTTCGATCAAAACTACTTTCTATCGAAAGTAGTTTCATGATTTGGTATTTGTTAGCCATTTACTAAAGCACTTTCGATTGAAAGTTTCAAGCTTCGATAGAAAGTCAGAGATAACTTTCGATAGAAACCTATGTTGGCCTATTAGGTGTCGTTTCGGGTTCAGAATGATTACATATAAATAAATATATGATTTCATCATCTTATTAATTCTAAAGTTTCAAAATTATTCACATTTTGGAAAAGGAGGAGAATTTTTCAAATTGTGATGGGAAATAAAAAGAAGGCTAAATAAGAGTACACGACATTATTCAGAAGTGGTTGAACAAAGACTACGTGAAGAAGCTTAGGAAAGATATTATCATAAGAAACAAGGTACATCTCTCTCTCTCTCTCTCTCCATATTTTAAGTTGATGATTATTACTTGTCTTAATGAAACATGTAAGCATGATATTGCAATATCCTAATTTGATAAAGAAGACCTAATTAGACCTATTAGGACATAATTAGACCTAAGACCATAAACCCCACCTAATTAGACCTAAGAACCTAAACCCTAAACCTTATGTAATTAGACCTAAGATCCTAAACCCCAAACCCTAGAAATCCTATGTAATTAGACCTAGATTAGGACATAATTAGACCTAATCTCCTAATTATAGACCTAATTAGATCCAATTAGGATCCAATTAGACCTAATTAGATCCAATTAGGATCCAATTAGACCTAATTAGGACCTAATTATATCCAATTAGGACAATTAGGACAATTAGATCCAATTAGGACCTAATTAGAACCAATTAGATACAATTAGGATGTAATTGGATCCAATTAGATCCAATTAGGACCTAATTAGACCCTTTAGGACCTAATTAGATCCAATTAGGATCCAATTAGACCTAATTAGGACCTAATTACATCAAATTAGGACAATTACATCCAATTAGGACCTAATTTGATCCAATTAGGACATAATTAGATCTAATTACCCTTTAGTACATAATTAGATCCAATTAGATCATCCAATTTGGATCGAATTAGACCCAATTTGGACCTAATTACATCCAATTAGGACCTAACTAGATCCAATTATCCTTTAGGACCTAATTAGATCCAATTAGATCCAATTAGGATCCAATTAGACCCAGTTAGGACCTAATTACATCCAATTAGGACAATTAAGACAATTAGATCCAATTGGACCTAATTAGATCCAATTAGATCCAAATTTAGGACAATTAGATCCAATTAGATCCAAATAGGACAATTAGATCCAATTAGATCCAATTAGAATGTATTGGGACCCAATTAGATCCAACTATACCCTTTAGTCCACCTAATTAGACCTATTTGGACCTATGATAGGTTAAATATGACCCCTTAAGACCCCTTAAGACCCCATTAGACCCACTTAGACCCAATTAGACCGTTGATTATACATGTTAGACCTTATTGTAATTATTAGGACGCACTTAGATCCAATTAGACCCTTTAGGACCTAACTAGACCCAATTAAACCCTTTAGGACCTAATTAGGTCCAATTAGATCTAATTTGGACCTAATTAGACCCAATTAGGACCTAATTTGATCCAATTAGGAAAATTAGGACAATTAGATCCAATTAGGATCTAATTAGATCCAATTAGATCCAATTAGAACCTAATTAGACCCTTTATAACCTAATTAGATCCAATTACCCTTTAGGACCTAATTAGATCCAATTAGGATCCAATTAGACCCAATTAGGACCTAATTTTATCCATTTAGGAGAATTAGGACAATTAGATCCAATTAGGACCTAATTAGATCCAAATTTAGGTCAATTAGATCCAATTAGGATAATTAGAATGTATTAGGACCTAATTAGATCCAATTATACCCTTTAGTCCACCTAATTAGGCCCAATTACACCTATTTGGACCTATGATAGGTTATATGACCCCTTAAGACCCCATTAGACCCACTTAGACCCAATTATACCCTTGATTATACATGTTAGACCTTATTGTACCTATTACGACACCCTTACATCCAATTAGACCCTTTAGGACCTAATTAGACCCAATTAAAGCCTTTAGGACCTAATTAGATCCAATTAGGACCCAATTAGACCCAATTAGGACCTAATTAGATCCAATTAGGACAATTAGGACAATTAAATCCAATTGGGACCTAATTAGATCCAATTAGGATGTAATTAGATCCAATTAAGACCTAATTAGACCCTTTATAACCTAATTAGATCGAATTACCATTTAGGACCTAATTAGATCCAATTAGATCTAATTAGGATCCAATTAGACCCAATTAGGACCTAATTACATCCAATTAGGAGAATTAGGATAATTAGATCTAATTAGGACCTAATTAGATCCAAATTTAGGACAATAAAGATCCAATTAGGACAATTAGATCCTATTAGAATGTATTAGGACCTAATTAGATCCAATTATACCCTTTAGTCAACTTAATTACGCCCAATTAGACCTATTTGGACCTATTATAGGTTATATGACCCCTTAAGACACCACTAGACCCACTTAGACCCAATTAGACCCTTGATTATACATCTTAGACCTTATTGTACCTATTAGGACGCACTTAGATCCAATTAGACCCTTTAGGACCTAATTAGACCCAATTAAACCCTTTAGGACCTAATTAGGTCCAATTAGATCCAATTAGGACACAATTAGACCCAATTATGACCTAATTAGATCTAATTAGGACCTAATTACATCCAATTAGGACCTATTTAGACCCTTTAGGACTTAGTTAGATCCAATTAGACCCTTTAGGACCTAATTAGATCCAATTAGACCTAATTAGACCCTTTAGGACCTAGTTAGAGCAATTAGGACCTAATTAGATCTAATTACCTAGATAATTGCAACCTAATTAGACCCAATTAGGACCCAATTAGACCCAATTAGGACAATTAGGACAAGTAGATCCAATTGGCACCCAATTAGACCCTTTAGGACCTAATTAGATCCAATTAGGACGTAATTAGACTCTTTATAACCTAACTAGACCCTTTAGGACCTACTTAGACACAATTAGCCCCTTTAGGACCTAATTAGACACAATTAGACACAAATAGACATAATCAAACACAATTAGACCCAATTAGACCCTTTTGTTTAAATTAATTAAATATATAAATGTATGCGTCTCTATCAAAAAGTTATCGAAGAGAGAGCTGAACCACTTGATGTGGTCTAAAACACACATGAAATATCAAGATATGTACTAAATTTGTCACGGGAAAGACCGGAGATCTTCTTAGCTCCATTCTTTCCTATCGGTGCCCATGTAGTGAATGGAGCAATTTTTTAAAATTTATTTTAATATATCTAAAAAATTTCTTTAGGATGTGTATTTACTTTAAAGTTTTATCTAGTGAATTAATTCTAGGTCACGTGGATACTTATTTACTTGGAATATGAATGTGTAGATTGAATGCATGTTATGTAATTACTTAATTATAGGATATACTTTTCCATAAATAATTTTAAAATTAGGATCAGTCATATACATTAAACACATACATCATACATGTATTTAAAATCATGAACTAGACATCATCATTTATATCATAGGTCCAGTACATTTAATCAAAAAATGTATATAGGTCACTTGAACTATATCTAGAGTGAAAGTATAACATAAAACATAGAGATAAAGTACACATATATAACACATACATACATATTTAAGATTAATGAATCACTATGAACTTACACATACATCTAGAGTGAAAGTATAGATTAGAATAAAAGTATATATAACACATACATACACATGAAACATCAATCATAGATCAAGTATGTAAAGATCAATCATAGATCAAGTATGTAAACATAAAACATAGAGATCAAGTACTGTAAGCTCATGAAACATGTGTCAATCATGTCAAACATAAATACAAGTGTACAAAACATATGTAAATCGACTCTGAGTAGATATAAATGAAATAATATAACATCAAAAATATGTATGTATGTAATATGTGTAGATCATATATGAAAGTGCCTCTAGGAATCATCATGATGACTCCTCACTAAGTGATCATGCCCAGAGCGACTATCATGTTGTGAAGGATGTGCAGATCCCTACAGAAAAGGAGAAATATACACACACACACACACACACATCTTTTTAAGTTTGAAAAAATATTACAAGAAAACATGTTATAAAGTGTGGAAAAACATGTACTACGCATGTACACACATCAATAAATTAAAAAGTCACCTGTCCACTACTAATGTCATCATGGAGCAAGTCCTGATGATGTACACAATCAGTGCTCAAAGAAGGAGTAACAAGAGACATATCCTAGTAGAGAAAAAAGTAAATTTACTTGCACATCTAGATAAAATATTGCAAATTTTTAAATAACTTAAATTGTAACATTAAATATATATAATCTGATCATTTATATCTATGTAGATGGTGGCACATGATAGTACGCAGACTCCCTAGTCTCAATCCTATCAACCAATATATCAAGATTCTATTGTCTCTGGTCCAAGCTCATCTCTGCATTAGCAACATGCATAGACTGCACATGTCTCTGTAATGATGAATGCAAGGAACTAACCAAATGAGATGGAATGGAAGCCATATCATCATGTGTCATAAAATATAGGTAACCTATAGTGGCCATGTTGAATTCAACATCCTCAAGGCCAACATCAGAAAACTGGTGCCCTGCACTGACTGAAGGGTTTGTACGTTGTGCCTCTCCCTCTATAGCAATAGAGTGGTCAGTGGGTGGATCCTCATGAGCACTGCCACTATGGCCATGACCCAAGTCAGAACAAGGTGGCTAGGTGAATCTGACAGTACCCACACAAGCTCTAACACTTGATATAGGGATATCATGCTCTGCTGCTATAAATGCATAAGCATCTAACAAATCCTCAGTCAAGCTAGAAAATGTGACATGTATCGTCTCTCCTATAAGTCCCTCTAGGCTGGAGTGTGAAGGGATCCCCGCTGTAGTATACATGTCATGTACAGGCCCGCTAACAGATGCTCCAATTGATGATCTAGAGTGTCGTTGAGACATCAAGTAGTGACCAACTTGATCGCTCGATATGGACGCAATAGCTACTACAATATCCCCCACACTATCAATCACACCTCAAAGCTGGGTGCTATGGATAAAATCATCTGCAAGAGGAGTCAATGAAGGAGCTATCGCAAGTGCCCTCTGACCAACAATGGCCCTGTTTACTGGCCTCTCGCAATCTACTCGATGATAAGCATCTCTATTAGAAAGTTTGCCATGCCCCTATCCTAGATGTCCTAGCAAATCAGTGTAATTAACTTCCCTCCCTAAACGAACCTCAGCATAAATTTGTTGTGCAAAGTACAATGGAATCTGGTCATTATTTGGGTAACGACCATGAGCAGCTAGAAATCATGGGTATATCAATGCGGATATGGTAGGATCATTACACCTTGTAACTTGATATCCCTTTACATACTGTAACTCTGCATAAGATGGAAAAAATTCCCTTTTCAGGGTCTCTTTAGGCACTAAAGCCTGTACCTCCTTGAGAGAAAGCCCAGAGCCAACCTCTTGTGTCTTCCTCTCAAGTATGGCCTCTATAACATCTCGGCCATAGGGAGTGGTACCATGAAGGTCATCCCTAATAGTAATCATGCTATGAAGTATAGATTGAAATGTGTTCTTATAAACAGTAGAGCTAGTCGAATTATTAATGGAATCTTGCAACCTTTGAATTTCTCTATTAGTGCGTACAAATAGTTCCTCAGGGGGAATATATATATTTGATCCCAATGCATGGCATGGAGCCAATCAAAAGATTGGAATGCCCAAATGGCATAAGCATTTGATCCTGATCGTTGATCTAGATCTAGATGCCAGATTTGTAAAGTATATAAGATTGCTTCTTAAAACCTAAATAAGTGTGTGTAGGTGTGTATGAGAGGAGAAGTGTATGCATACATGAGAGATGTGCAAAGGGTTATTTTGAGAGAAGAAGCATAGATCTAGTAGAGTGAAAGAACAGTGAACAACAGAGTAAAGACATATCAGATTATTAGATTAGAGAAGGTATTGGAAAGAGGAGATCTATTATCAGCATCAAAGTGCATAACAAAGGATCAGTTCTTGAGACATTCTAACCAATGTATCAAGTTTAATCTCTTAACAGAGTGGTTCTAACAGACCTTTCTAAATCTCTTAACCAAGTGCTTACTTTGTTGTAAGTTTAAATCCTTTTACAAGGTAGATTGAAATGATCTATAGCTCTTAACTGGGCAGACCTTTTACTAGGTAGATTACATATTCTGATCAAACTTTGTAGCCCTAACAAGCACACTTTATTGCTGCAGTAGTGAAGGTTTTTGTGGGTGTCATCCCCACCCCAGTTTTACCTTATTGGGTTTCTAGGTTACCAAAATTTTGTGTCTTGAGTTATTTATTTACTGTCATGGATGCTAGTAGTTGATAGATCAATTACATTTATGTATGGTTGTGGATCAATTTTGTTTTAAAGAAAAAAAAAATTAAGATCTGATTCACCCCCCCTCTCAGTATCTTGCTTTCCCATATTGTATTTCCAACAAATACAAATATGTTTAGTTTTTGAATGCATTATAGGATTATTCAACATATTCATTGTGCTGGTGTTATCACAATGGATAACCACTGGTTCTTCAAAAATTATTCCAATGTCATTCAACATTTGTTTCATCCAAACAACTTGTGTGCAATTTATCGCAACAACAACATACTCTAATTTATCAGTAGATTGAGCAATATAGTTCTGCTTCTTTCTCAACCAAGAAACCAACCTATTCCCAAGGAAAAATGCACCACCACTAGTACTCTTTCTCTCATCCACATTACCTACCCAATCAGCATCAGTATAAGCCTGTAAATAAAAATCATCTGATTTTTTATACCACAATCCATATTTTGTTGTTCCTTTCAAATATCTAAAAATTATTTTTATAGTAGCAAGATGTGTCTCTTTGGGATCTTCTTGATACCTTGCCACAATACCAACTGCATTGGTAATATCTGGTCTACTATGAGTTATATATTGTAGAACACCAATCATAGATCTATACTTTGTCTGAACTACACTTTGAGTCTCATCATTACTAGTTAGTTTTTGTCTAGTTACCAAAGGTGTTCCAACATGTTTAAAATCTTCCATTCCAAACTTCTTCAATATTTCCTTAAGATACTTGGTCTGAGATATAAAAATGCCATTCTTACTCTGATTAATTTACAAACCAAGAAAAAATTTCATTTCACCAATCATTGACATCTCAAATTTATTTTCCATTACTTTAGATAACTTCTTACTCATCTTATCATTGCCTCCAAAAATGATATCATCCAAAAATTCATTAAATGATTCAAACTTCATTCTAGGAAATACAACCCTCATTACAACAAAAAGCACAAAAACTAAAATCTATATCATAACATAAGGTACACTGAACCTTTCACCATAATATGATCTTGTTCTTGTAGGACCACACAGATATGTATGCACTAGATCCAACTTTACTTTTGTTGAATAAGATTTTCTTTTAAAAATGCTTCTGGTCTTCTTCCCCATAACACAATCTCTATACATAGTGTGAGATGGATTTACAATCTTAGGTAGAACTCTTACAACATTATTCATACTTGCCTTCACAATGTTATCAAAGTTAACATGACAAAATATTCTATGCCACAACCAACTGTCATCAACCTTCACAATAAAACAAGAAGCTTCAGATGTATTCAATTTAAATACATTACCTCGAGATTTAGTACCATATGTGATCAAATTTCTTGATTTACTTCTAATAGGGAATTTTCCATTAATTAATTTCAACTGATAACCTCTGTCCACTAACTATCCAACACTCAACAAATTATGCTTAAGTCCATCAACAAGTAATACATTGTTAGCATTATTCTTTCCATCTAGAGAAATAGATCCAACTCCAATGATAAGTTTAGGAGTTGTTGCCTGAATTTTCCCATTCTGTGCAATTGACCTGGTTTTCCCTGTCTTGCTTTCTCTGTCTTGCTTTCCAGGCTTCATGTCTTGGCCTTCAACACTAAAAAACCCTAAGTCTTCATGCGAACGATGAAACAAGCCCTAAACCCTTGGCACGTTATGTTTCACGATTACCTTTTTTAAATCACTGAGAGCATGTTCTTATTTTCCAAGTCTCTTGATCGCTTAAGCCTTAGGGAATATTCTTGTTCTTTCCCCGACTCTGCGCCTAAGATTTGTTGCGTAGTCTGATGACCCATTGGAATATTCCCCTTACGTCTTCCGACTTGGTTGCGCCTACTTCATGTCGCATGATCGCCAGATCCATGTCATAAGCCTTAGTGAAGAGTGGGAACCTCTCCGTCAGTCGGGTTGTTGCTTGATTTCATGTTATGAGCTTTTAACATAATGGGACCCGCCTCAGTTGGGAGATCGCGAGAAGGAATGGCAAGTCAAAGAAATGTCTCCCGACCTTGCGCCTACTTCATGTTGCATGATCGCTGGATCAACTCAGTCAAACAGTTAGGGTTCTTTCTTCAGTCGCGTGGTCTCGTGATTAAATGGTGGTTAAGAGATAACATTCCCGACCATGCGACTAACTATTTGATGTTAGTAGAAATACTCAGTCGGGTTGTCGCTAGAAAAGGGGCGATGACTCAGTTTTTCAGAAAGGGTTACATGGACAAAAGAAAAGATGACATCTGTCACGGAGCTAGTGGTTGTCGCCTGATCGCTTGATGAAGGAGGAGGATCACGCGATAACAAGACTAAGGTATGTTCTCCTTTAGTCGCGAAGTCTCCTAATGTTTTAAGGGCATGGGGAAGTATAAAGCGATTAAAAGACGGCCGTTCGATGAAGAAGTAAAGTGATCTGACGGTGGTCGCGAAGTCTGGCGATAAAAGTGCCCCAGAGAAAAAGTCCTTCCGACTAGGCGATTAAGGTATGTCGCGTGGTCGCTGTGAACAGATAAGGGCACGTGCTTCAAGTTAAAGGTAAAGACACAGGATCACCCGACTCAACAACTAAAGGCTGTCATGTTATCTTGAAAAGAGGCATGAGCATCTGGCGATCAAGTGACAAGTCGTGATGGTTAAAAGGTAGCAGTTAGGCGCTGGGTCGCTAGAGGAATGGTGAGTTAAGAAAATCTCCTCGCGACTTTGATTTTACACAGTCGGGATGTCGCCAGAAGTAACTTGGGTTGGCCAGGGGTTAAGAAAAGCACAGTGTCGCTGGGTCGTGAGATTTAACCAGGGTTAAGGATCGATGCTCGCGACTTAGAGACTAGTCGTCGCGTGGTCGGAGGAATTTGAATTTGAAATATGGCGGCAAGTTTGACACTGTGAAACGTTTGGCGGCCATGGTTTCTCTGTGCTTGTGTTCCAGATTTGATCAGAGGGGTTTCTAATCACAAGGGGTCATGCACAGAGAAGTATGCTGATATTTGAATAGATTTGTTTCAATGTCGGTGAAAAGAGAGAAGTTTCAATGTGTTGCAGAGCGTAATGGAGTTATGACTGAGTTTCCAGAAGTACCAAGAGGAAAGGAGAAAGAGTCTTGGGCGATGACAAGGAGAACACTTGGCCATGCACTGTTCACGGACAAGAGAGATAGTTATTGTAGAGAAATATAGGTGAACAGGTGTGCACAGCTATTCAGAATGAACATAAATGCTACTAGCCACCGTCTACCAAATCTGATTCCAATTGCCAGATCGAGGAGGTCAGGAAAATATCCATGAATATCTATTTTGACTCGGTCATTCTCGGCGGCCGTCTCTTCTCTCTCTTTTCCTCTCTCCTATGTTTTAGGGTTAGGGTTTCCCAGGACCATCTGAAACTTGTTGCATCCTAAGGGATCCCAAGATGGTCTGAGCCCTATATATAGTAGAAAAGTGGCAATTGCAAGGGTCGGTTCTTCTTCTTTTGTTCTTACTGCTCTGTAACTTTTCTGAGTTCTTAACAGAGATAAAGAGATTTTGTAACCCAGGAGTTCATTTTTATGCAGAAGGCATGCTCTGTGACATTTCTATGTCCTTGGTATATTTTGTGTATAAGTCTGTAACTCATTGTGGAAGATAATATACAGAGCCTTATGTTTTTGGATCAATTTGTTGAATTGTATTAGCCTTGTCTCTTTTCTGTTCGTCTGTATGTGTCTTGATGGTTGATGGATTAACTGTGGATGACTTTATTCCTCTTAATCAGTCCTTTCATAGCATCTACTTGCAGAAGAGTATGTCTGCTTGCAGGTTGTAACTAGTGTTTTACTGTTTAAAGCTGTTAACTGTGAAGAAGTCTTTCCTTTTAACTGGTTTACTCATGACCTTGTTATGAAATATTTATGCATGCCTATACAGGGGACTTGTGTTTTACTTACAATCCAAAGTTAGTTGACCCAGGGGTTTAATCTTCTGTGTGTTATGTTTCATGCCAATTTCAGTGCATCACCTAGTAGGTAGTTTGCTTTCAGTCTTTTCCCTTTCAAGCAATCCTTCTATCCCTTTCCCTCAAAAGATTTACTTTCCTGTTTAAGAAGAAAATTAAGGTGATTATCCAAGAGGAACCAGCCTAGAACCTGGAGGTCTCATCTCGGTTAGCATAAGGTCCCACAACCTTGAGATGATTCCCATGTTATACTGGATTATCAAGACCAAGAGAGCTTGAGATCAGAGGCGCAAATTCAGTGTATAACAGGAGTATTGTCACCAAATCTAACAACACCACCATCATATCTTTTCAATTTCACATTAATTTTTATCTCCAGTCATATGATGTGAACAACCACTATCTATAACCCATTCAGACTTATTTTCAACATGAGATACTAAGGCTTTTTCTTCATGTATAGGTTCATCATCCTTTATAGAAATAAATCCAACTTCATCATAGTCACAATTATCATTAGAAACACCCTCACTAGCATAATAAAATTCCTTTTCTTTAGGATACTTTGATTTGTAAAGATTAGGTTTATGCTTAGGAACCATTGTAGGACATCTAAATGCAAAATGACCAATCTTGTTACATGAAAAACATTTCAAAAATAATTTTCCTTAAAATTTACCCTTACCTTTCTTCTCTCTTCAAGTGATCAATGCTACCACTTCATCTAGCTTTCTTTCTTCCTCCTGTATATGTTCCCATTCCTCAGCATAGTCTCCAAGCTCTTCTCTAAGGTCACCATAGCTGGTACTCGTAATTCCTGATAAGGTGTTTTGTTCTTATGCATAGTTGCCTTGAATGCTGACTCAACTTTAGGTAAAGTATCTCCCAATTATGCAGCCACAAAAGTAGTTAGTTTTCCAGTCAACATCTCTCTAGTGAAGTTTGGTGTCAAAGGCATAATCTCCTCTATAGCTTTTACTTTGGTTCTATAAGCAGGTGTCAAAGATCTGAGTATCTTTGCAATCACTTCTTCCTCAATATAAGTACCTTCAGAGTTTCTAATTCCAGTAACCACTTTAGTAATTCTCTGTCCATATGCCCTAATGTTCTCATCTTCTCTCATCTTTAGTGATTTTATCTTTGTCGTCCTGTTCTACAGATTTTCCTATTTTGTAAACTTATCTCCTTCATACAGTGCCTCCAATCTTGTCCAAATCTCATGTGCAGAGTCCTAGTCTTTTACTTCTGTGAATTCACCTTCAGAAAATGCACTGATCAATGATTCCCTTGCAATCATATTACATGAAAATAACTCATTTTCATCTTTAGTAGCCTTCTCCAGTTCATCCTTAGTCACTATCATTTCATTCTTCTTTGTGATCATCCAGTAGTCAAGTCCCAAACATAGCAAATGTGTTCTCATCTTGTTCTCCCAATTGTCAAAGTTTTTAGGATCAAATTTCAGACTATCCTTCCTGTAGTAAGACATCTTCAGGATCACCTCAAGCTGTTAAGATTTCTCTCTAAGAACAAGTAGCTTTGATACAAATTGTTAGGAATAACAGTCCACAAGACAACTGAAAGGAGGGGTGAATTAGTTGTGATATAGATTATTAAAATTTAAACTTTATAAACCAAAACTGCAATACAAATGATAACACAGTAAATTCCAAAATAATAACACAATACTTGTTGTTGAGGAAACCCTATTAAAGGTAAAAACCTGGTGGGAATTAGCACCCACAAATAATGTATTGAGAGTATAGTATCTCTGTTAAAATATTTATCCCTGTTAGGAGATTATTACAACATTATAGTACACAGTCCCTGTTAGGAGACAGACCTTGTTAGGAGTCAAGAAAAGTAGTAGCCTCACTGCCTAGGCACACTTCCCAAAGAAGGTTAAATCCACCCTCAATAATTCACAATCCAAACAAGCATGTATAGAAATATACAATCTAGTGAACTGTCTGAAAGCAACTATCTTTGCTTGGTCAGTTCCAATGAAGTAATCGTATGAAAAAATCTTCTCTACATCCAACAACCAAACAAGCCTCGTAGCTTTCACTTCTCTTTCTTTTAAATCTCTCTTCCTCTACCATATATTTCCAAAAGAAAAGATCACTCATATATACCCTATTATAATAATTCATTAAGTCAGCCAATTAAGCTTTCCTAATACACAAATAATTAATTAGGTCATCCAATTAGGATTTCCCAATATACAAATAATCATTTAACCCCTTGCTAAGATACACACAATACCTATAACAAGTAAACAACAAATACAATCCATCAGTTATACTTCCAGATCTGCAATCCACACTCACAATTCTTATTACATGCTACATGTCTAAAGTCGGCCACCAAATGGGTCTCCTCCAGAATACACGCCATAGATGATGTCACCAGAATGCTCACACCAATCGAACACAACCCAATATTCCAAAATATTTCTTTTGTCCTCCAGTAATCTCGCTTCATCAGAAATATCTTCGCCAGTAAGATATAACCAAAACATAGAGACCTGCTCTGTCAAGCATCACAATTACAGTCTAGAAACCAGTCTTCACTAAATCAACTGTAACATCCTCAATATGCAACATAAAGCCAAGAAAACTTACAGATAAGGTCAACAGACATCCTTCTTCATATAACCAACTTTGATCATTTTGAAACATCCGTATAGTGTCTGTACACTTTTGTCAGTCAAGTAACCAGTCTATCTTCTTCCACAGAAAAATATGTTGACATTAGTGGCAAAACATGAATATCAACAACATGAATACTATCCAAATTTGATATCATCCAACATGAACATAGAGGTGCATGCTTATAATTTTTTTGGCATTATCAGTCAAAGATTTTCAAGGATTTGTGCCATGTACGCTCTATATAAAATATAAAGTCATAAACAAAAGGAGCAAGAGAAATATGCATTTCCAAGGTTGTTGGAATTTGTAATTTCTAAAGCTAGAAAGAATTTTACAAGAATATAATAAACAATGCATTACAAATTGTGGGTGGATTGTGCCTGTCACTGAGGACACTGAATTTATGCATAACTTCCAAAATTTATGAATAGGAGCCTCATGCCAATACGAAATAGTGAACTTACACAACTGAAGTTAATGGATCTCACAATATTCACACTGCTGGCATTAAGGTTATTGGTCAATCATGTTGGAAACACAAATGAGTTATCCTTAGTATTATTAAAACATTGGGGATAGTGCCTTATTTGAGTTTGGGAAAGGTTACACAACTGAAGTTAATGGATCTCACAATATTCGCACTGCTGGCATTAAGGTTATTGGCCAATCATGTTGGAAACACAAATGAGTTATCCTTAGTATTATTAAAACACTGGGGACAGTGCCTTATTTGAGTTTGGGAAAGGTTGTCAACAATTACAAGCTCTTCAGTTGGTTGATTTCCCAAGTATTGGTGATGTTTCCATCTACAACATAATGAAAAGTTGCACAGGGACTTCAAGAGATGTACATAAACGAGATTTATCTATTGCCCCATTAAACTAGCATGATAGCATATTGCCTAGAAACTCTATACTTGTAGTCCAATGGATAGGGCATTGGTTTATGAAACTAGAGATTTTTAGAGTTCTTTGCATTCTGACATAGAATACAGTCTCACATAGAGAAAATATTATCTTATGACTTGCAAAATCTTTAGTAACTCTCATTATGTAAAAGTTTTTCAAAATTATTTTGCATTAAATTTTATATTTAATGGCTATGATCTAGAACAACATCTATCAAGAATTACTAGATCCAGAAAAGAAGAATTGCATACAAAATACTTTAAGCTTCAAGAATAATGAGATAAAATCATTTTACCTCTTGGGAACCTTGGGGATTCATTAAGTGAGCATATATCATTGGTTTCTCATGCCCTTCTTATTGCACAACAGGTAAAATTTTATTATCTGATCCCTTTATTTATAGGGAAAGGAGAAAATATTGTAAGATTACTTGGGAACTAGAACAACTTTCTAGAGATAGCAGTACATACTTGAGACAACAACAAAGGCATATGAAATCTTTAGGTATAAAAGATTAAAAGTTCTAATTTTCATTAATGACAATGAAGGCCATAAAGAATTGACCAAAGAGATCATTTGAGGACCCAATCATACATGGGTTTTGGGAGGAATATCCTAATATCTGAAGACATGGCTTACAATACCCGTGACGCCTAATCGCTTTAGTGGGATGTATTTTTCTAACTATATAATATAAATCAAATATTACATTTTCTACAACTATTGGTTCTTTACATATGGTTTGTATTATGTTAACAATCATTGTAACAAAGGGGTGCAATATGTGTGGATGTTATACACATATCTATATATTTGTAATATATATGATTGTAATATACACTTAGTCTATTTTTATTTGCTCACTAATTATTGTTAAGAGGATATGGATTTTTTGAAGGGAGTGGCAGAGTAATTCGGTCACATGTCAAGAGGATCTCAAAATCGGTTAAAACCTTGAGGGAGCCCACTTGTAGACGGTTTCTACACCTTGGTCATAGTAATTCTACTATTCTTCTTAAGGTCAGTGATGGGGAGAGGAATAAGGAACTAAGACTCAAGTATGTATTATAAATAAAAAAGATGTTTCTTAAATGCTTAGGGATGTATGTTGTATTTTATATATAGTGGTAACACATGAGATATTAGTATATTTATAGCATGTTCCTTACACTTTCTATAGCCCCTCAAGAGGATAATTTGGCATTGTGTAAGGAGAGAAGTTGGTGAATTTCAAGACAAGATAGGGACGGGGTCCCAAAGCCTTGAGGGAACCTATTGTAAATGGGGTTCAAGCACCCTACGATAAGTAAATCCACAAATCTCCTTAGGATTGAGTTTAGGAGGGAAGCAAGGTGGTGGGCTTAAATACGTTAATTACCAAATGTATTATGAATGATACATTGTCTTCTTAAGTTGAATTGATTGGGTTGTATAATGTGTGTTAAACATTGGAAATTGATAGCCTCCCCATAGGGGACATTACAGGTATAAAGGAAAAAGTAAAACACTGTAGACAACATCTTCACATTATACAATTTCATGACAATGAGAATTGAAAAGCATTCAAAATCAATATGGAGAGGGTATGAAGGAAAAAATAAAACAATGTACACAACATCTTCACATTACTGACAGTTTCAAGGCAACGAGAATTCAAAAGCGTTCAAAATCAAAGTAGAAAGGTTTTGAAGGGAAAAATAAAACACTATACACATCATCCTCTCATTACTCACAATTTAAAGGCAACAAGGATTAAACAAATTATTATAATTTACAAACTATATCACATTTTCATATAATTTTATATTTTATATAAAATTTAAGATTTCTATAAAAAAACGTTTTCACATATCTTAATAAAGTCTTAAACATATTCTATATTTCTTAAATTTCCTCAATTCTTATTAAAAAAATACATGAGGGTTTATGGCTTTGATTTTATTCCAATATTCTTTACCTTCCTTTAAAGTCTGACAATTCAGTGGACTCAAAACAGTTGAACTTCTCTAGTCTTTTCAACCGCTCTAATCCCTCCACTTCAATTTCGGACAGCCCCAAAACTGGAATTCCTGAAGAGATGGCATAGCTCCCTCCTCAAGCTCAGGGAACTCCTCTAATGAAGACAAACGTGAAATATAGAACATGCGCAGTAGTGGAAACCC
>MU224661.1:199552-229962 GCA_018584345.1 Thuja plicata
GCAAAACATAGAATCAAAAGAGATTGAAAGCAAACAATCCAATCCATACTCATGAGATGTGGTGAAGTGGTAGCCAGAGATGAGTGAAGAAGAGTGGAGGGCTGCTTTCCACTGGTCAAGCTTATCCTGGCTGAATCTCATCTTTTGTTCATGTATGGCGAAAGCAGGTGCATAACAAGATCCTTCCTTGTCAGGGTAGCGAAGATCAGAAGGCTTCACATCACAGAATATGGGAATAAATCGAGCCTTGCTCTCCAACATGAGAAGCAGCTCATCCAGACACCAAGACGACTCCACATATCGTGGGGAGAAGATGGCGATCTGCACTTTAGAAGAGTAAATGGCTTCTTGTATGGCAGAGAAAATTGAATCTCCCAACTGAAGTTCTTGATCATCCAGAAACGTCGAACATCCCTTTTCTTCCAGCGCATCGTAAAGTGCAAAAGCCAGAGTTTCTTTGACGTCAGGACCTCGGTGGTTGATGAACGCATCATATTCCTTTTTACATAACATTGCTTCAAGTTCAGATGAGGAGGAACACGCCATCAACTCTAACGCCCAAACAATGATTAACAATATATCTGGATTTTGATAAAAAACTATGAGAAATTTTGGAAGCCTTGAAGCAAGAATACCAATATTAAAAACTAATACGATTTTCTGTGGCCCGAGACTTCCTTTCAGAGCTCAAATGGCAAGTGATCTTTTAAATAGAGACGCATTAACAGTCATGTCTCGAACAGCGCTTACAAATTGCGTCCACTATTTTTTCTACTATTTTGCGAGTGGCGTGCAAAAGACGTTATAGAATGGACCTCTTCACATGTGCTGCTGCATCTGCGTGAAGACCTGACCAGTTATGCTTCTGATTAGATGTCGAAGTATTTCACACCCTCTTTTTGCACAGCCGAGACGATCATTGTACACAGCATCTCCACGTTACTGACAATTCAAAAGCGTTATGGAGAGGGTATGAAGGAAAAAGTAAAATTCGAGAACTCAAACATCCTACACAGCATCCTCATATTACTGAAAATTTCAAGTCAATGAGAATTCAAATGTGTTCAAAATCAATTTGGAGAGGCTATGAACACTTTACATAATATCTTCACATTACTAACAATTTCAAGGCAATGAGAATTCAAAAGCATTCAAAATCAATATGGAGAGGGTATGAAGAAAAAATAAAACAGTGTACACAGCATCTTCACATTGCTCACAATTTCAAGGCAGTGAGATTTCAAATGCTTTCAAAATTAATATGGAGAGGGTATAAGAAAAAAATAAAACACTGAATCATAATAGCTTGGAAGGAAGGAAAAAAGCAAAAAACAAACAAACAAATAAAAACCAGCCTAAACAAAATGGGAAAATCTGAACGGAAAAACTAACTAAGACTTACCCAAAAGATGTGGTGAAGATGTAGCGAGATTTAGCGGCACAAGACACAAGGGCTGCTTTCCACTGGTGAAAGCTTGTCCTTCCTGTTCAGTGAATGCAGTCTTATAAACTCCCTTGTCAGGGTAGAGGCAATTGAATCTCCCAATTCTAATTTATTTTCAATATCCATTTTCCTCCAGCGATTCCCTTCACGCTCTCTCTCTAGGTATCTCTCAAATTCACTCCAATGCTCCTGCTCTAATATTTCATCTCCAATTTCTTTGGTGTACACAAACACTGCCAAAACAAACACAACTGCCCTTTTTAAATATTACTGCACAACGAGTGTGAAACAGATGACAGGAAAACTGGAAAGCATGCCTAGCTAGAGAAAGGGGAAAGTGAGTACAACTTCTAGGGCGGTAGACTTTTATTAATATTAGGTAAATTAAGCGCAGGTGTGAGTACAACTTCTAGGGTAGTAGACTTTAATTAATATTAGGTAAATTAAGCGCAGGTGTGAGTACAACTTCTAGGGTAGACTTTTATTAATATTAGGTAAATTAAGCGCAGGTGTGAGTACAACTTCTAGGGTAGTAGACTTTAATTAATACTAGGTAAATTAAGGGCAGGTGTGAGTACAACTTCTAGGGTAGTAGACTTTAATTAATATTAGGTAAATTATGAGAGGGAAAGGAAAGCAGAAACTTGATTCCATGTGGGACTAGATAACACGTGCTCTACCATCCCATGACACATGAGTCAAGGGTTTGAATATTTTGGTTTTGTTGCTTTCATGTTTTCCTTGTTTTTGCCATGGAATGCTATTGTTTTCACCATGAAATGCTATATTAGATAGAGTTGCCTACAATCACACGTAGTATTAAATAAATTTCTCTGCTCACATGGCCAGTGATCACAAGTTCAAATCTTACAAGGAATAGAGTATATAGGTCTAATTAGACAAATGCATTATTCTATGTATTAAATAAAGTTTTAAACATGTTTTATTATTATTTAGAATGTCATTTCTCTTTCCAAGGGCAATAGAATCCACTTGGATGGGGTGGATAAGAATTGTATATATTTTGTTCAGATACAATTGCATATATTTTTCAATTTTGAGTACATAAAAGATACTCATGTTTGTATAGTTGCAAGTGGAAAGGGTGTTATGGTTGAATGTTCAATAATTTTAAGGACTACAAATTGTATTATATAATTAATGTAATTTAGATAAAAATTTTGACTTTATTTTGTGGATTTAGGTTTTGTGGGTTTGTATGTTAATATAAAATCTAATACATAAATCATTTTTATGTTATCTCTCAAAATGTTTGATGAGGTATTATTGAGAGAGATCTAAAATGTTGAGTTGAAGAAAACATAAAATTAAATTTAGAAACTATTTTATCAATTCATAAATCTATTAAAATTGATTAATCAACTGAGATTGTTAATATATTAACTAACGTGATTAATGAGTCAACTAAATTAATTAACTACTTAATGGATAAATTGATTAATGAGCTAATAGAGGCTATTGATGAGTTAACAAGATTAATTGATGAGTCAACTAAGTTGATTGATTGATTAATCAAATTTAGTCTAAATTAGTATTATTTCTTTAATTATTTATGAGTATTATATTTATTCAAATTCACTTAATATTCGTGACAACATGATATATTTAAATATTTGAATATTTGATGAAAAAGTGATTTATTTCAAAACTCGTTAAATATTGAAGACTGATTAACTAAATTTATTTTGGTGAAGGTGGATTATCTAAGGTAAGATGAGTTGTTTTAAAGAGTGGATGAATGATGAGATTTTAGAGTCTTTACTAACTACTTTGATCAAAACCCTATAATTTTGAAGGTCTACCTATGTAGTAGGTATGTCTCCTCCTTCTAGGTTCTATTTTAGGGCTAACATTTTTTTCTTCTAATTTTAGTTATTTATAAGTATTCTATTGTTATTATTTTCATAAGTATGTTCTCCATTATTTCTATTTAGAATAAGAATATTTATAATATAGTGAATTCCTTTATTGAGTTATATCCATATGTAATCCTTGTTCATCTATAATGTCTCCCATTTGCATGTTTGATTTTTATATCAATGACAATCCTGTATTATTTTAGGAATAATTTTATTTTTTATAATAACACCATCATTGATAACTTCCTCATCATCATAGTTATAGGTCTTCATAATCTATATAAGGCACACAAATTCTTTTGATAATTATATAACCATTATTCATTATCCCTCATTGGAGCTGCATGTCTTTGGTGTGCATTGGTACTAGTATATTTATTCATCATTTTCACCTATCACCTCCTTATACTAGTACTTTGGTTGCCTAAACACAAGCCTAGGACTCCCTTCTATAGATTTATTGTGCCTCATGGAAATTTCACTTCCCCTCTTCGTGAGAAATACATGGAAATCAATAAATACAACACGTAGCCAATATATGACTCATAGACTTCCACAAGAGGCTGCCTAAAGAGGTTTATTTTCAATTTTTCAAAGTGGACACATGAATAAGTATATTTTCCCATTTTGTATGTAACCATTCAATACCTATTTATTTCCATTGGTAGCACTAGAGGAGGAAGCCATCAACCAAGATTTCTTCAAAACCAAATGCTAATACCAAAAGACCAATTTCTAGTGATCAAATTGTATATGAAAACATCTACCACACACAAGACATATTGCCTATTCATAATCACCACTATGAGTTAATGGAGTGATTGAATAGATCCTCTTAATTATAAAGAAATTGACATGTAAAAGTTTATGTTGACGCTAGTCACTCACGTGTGTTGCATATACTTTAGTGTTTTAACCTAAATTTGAAAGATATAGTGTATGTAAATTTTTACAAGTGTGGTTATTGTTGCACCCAAAGATCGACTTGTCAATGCTTGATACAACCACTAGACTTATAGAATCCACTAGAGGCGGTTAAGCTATGTTAGAAATCTCGCAAGGGACGTTGGCATACTACCAACAATCACACTAGCATCACTTGTTGTAGGTCCACATCACACAAAAAGGAGATTTGAACCTGTCACAAAGCTTTGATACCACTTGTTACAAGTGTGGTTGTTGTTGCACTAGAAGATCAACCTGTCAATACCCGAAACAACCACTAAACTTATAGAATCCACGGGAGGCAATTAACCTATGTCACAAATCTTGCAAGGGACGCTGGTGTACTACCAAAAATAAATAACATTGAGGAACATTTCAAGGATGGGTATATTAAAAAGAATTAGAAGAAAAAGAACACAAAATTAAGTTGGCACATGAAATAGGGTAAAGGGTAATGTTGGAGTATGTTAGTCTTATAAATATGTTATGGGAAATGGACACACAAATAAGCTGGAATCGTAATAAAATTAAAGGTTTACAATTTGGGACCTTATATTCCTCATACTTTAATTGATATATTATATATTTTGGTTAAAAATATCTTTTGTCTACTAAAGAATAAATAAGGGTATGATATAAGGGGTTGGTTTTATATATCCACAATATAATAACATATGTCATCAATTTCCTTTTCCTAGATTTGTAATTTAATTCTCTTAACACTATGCAAGAAAAGGACCATTAAATAAACATGTACAATGATGATGATTCCTCTACTCCAATAGTATAAGTTTTACTGGTGGAATCGATATATGTATGGAAGGTATTAATAATGAATCATTTATATAGATAATATATTTTAACATGTTAATAGGTAATGAATGCAATATAATCTGATGTACAATGTATGATTTATCCTTTAGAAAAGATTAAATGATTCTTTTGATATTCATATATTGATCTATCACTAGTTTTGAAATATGTTCACACTCATGGTCTTCATGCAATTAGTCTATCGGGGTAGCAACATGTGTTGGCACCTAATGTTTTTGATTAAAAAAGTAGCCAAGACAAGAGGGCTGACCCGAATAGACATAGCCAACATGAGATGTGCACACTACCAACAGAGAACCAGCATAGCACGGGGATCAAAACACCCTCACCCAATACCCTTTTTCAACATCAAAAACCAAAAAATAAAACTAACAGGCCCCAACTCCACCATGGAGCTAGTAACAAGCCTACACTCCCTAACAGACCTCAGCTTCACCTTGAAGCTGGTAACCAGTCTATGAAAATAAGTATCCAAGTAATTAACATTTAAGCAGGAATTACGGCTAACACTAAAGCGGTTAAAACTAAACTAGTAGCAAGAGTAATTCCTAATAGACCCCAGCTTCACCTTGAAGCTGGTAACCAGTCTGTGAAAGTAAGTTTGAAAGTGATTAACATAGAAGCAAGAATTACTAGTAACAGTAAGGGAATTAAGTCTGAACCCAACGTAAAAGTTCATTAGAAACACAATAAGGCCCTCAATGGCCAGCCACTAGAAATCAATAACAAAACAAAGCATGGAAAAAGGAGAAGGTTAATTGGGGATTTTAGCCCCATTGTCCAGCAACAGCTTGAGCCAATCCTGTGTAAGGAATTGTAACAACTTCTTGTTCTTGTGTTCTTCCTCCTGGGTAGACCCCTTCGCCAACTGCACAAGCTGGAGAGTGGTAGCCGCCGAGTGCATAACCTTAACCACAAACCCAGCAACCTTGTTGAAACTTTCACCCATATTTTTTATTTCCTCCTTGACCTCTATCAGATCCATTTTAGAAACTGAGTCCAGGGAGGAAGCCTGAAGAGTTTTAAAATCCTTGTGGATTTGGGTTATTTCTTTCACCATGGTCAAAATACTCTCAGTCACCATTTCCTTAACCTTTAGGGTCTCAATTTTAGTATTATCCCCCCCCTTGGGTTCCTCCACCATCACCTGGGGGTTTGCAGACAATGAGGATGTCTTCTGTGAGTTTGCAGTCTTATCTTCGAACAACTTCTTCTTGGAACGGTCCATGGTGGCCATAATGAAGCTAGACAAAACTTGGGGAGAGTCATGGCTCTTCTTATCCTCATCCAGATCTTGAGGGTCTTTGCCTTCTTCTTTCTCCTTGATATTGATTTTATTTCCCTTTTTAGTGTTTCCACTTGTGGTGATTTTTTTAACCTCCTCCTTCTCCGAGTCTTCTACTTCCTCCTCATCTTCAATGTACCATTTCCTAACTACTTTTTTCTTGAATCAGGTTTTAGTAATTATGTGGGACCTCCTTCTCTCATTATCTTCCTCGTCCTCCTCAGACTCAATAGTGATTTGGGTGCCACCTGTGGACCCCGCTTTTACCTTCTTAGTTTTTTTAGGGGTTATGGAGGAAGACAAGGGGTTAGACGCGCCCGTCGCCTCCATAGGGACCTTTGGCATGGTAATACCTGGTAAAGACAATTCTGGGGGGACATAGGGCAAGGTGGAAATTATAAAGGCAGAGGATAAGCCCTTGGTGGAGGATGCAATAATTTTTCCTAGCTTTTAACTTCTCTCTCACATCCAAAACTGTGGTTTCAAGAGAGTGAAGAAGGAAAAAAGGGAAGGATATAGTATCATTGTACCTGAAGTGGTTAAGCAAGGAAAAGTGGTAGTTGTAGAAAGTGCCAAAATACCCTTCCAGGGTAATGTACTTCAGGAGAATGAGGCAAACATCATTCCATGGGCTAGGCAGGTCCTCCCTTTTAAATCCTCCATGGATTGGAACTGAAACCTTTATTTTCTTGAAGAATCTCGCCTTTCCAGAGTCGTCATAGCTCTTCGTAATCCTTTTCCACTTTTTTCCCTCTGTGGAAATCCTCGTAACCTGGGCTATAACTTCTTCATTTACCTTGAAAGTAATGCGATTAATAGTAACTTTGCATTAAGTCTAAGTTTTAACTAGCTACATGGAGATAATTTCATCACATCCTCCCATAGCTTCCATATAGGGGTAAAACCCACCTTCCTTCAGATAGGTTACCGCACATTGGATTTTGAGAAAACCCGCCTCAATCCTAGGGGGTTCCACCCTCACCATATCACTGCCCATATCAGAGCTATTCTCAAGATTCACCTCAATCTGTATCTCCACCGATATACCACCCTTCACTCCACCACCCAACACTCTCAAAACCAGAGTCTTGCGGGTGCTATCAACACAAAACCAAAGGCTGGAAATACACAGGATGAAAAACCAGTTGGGAATAAAATCCAGCTTTTTAATGAAATGACAAGCACCTATCACAAGGTTAGCCAAAGTAATTACAGATTTTTCGCGTATCCTGGAATGATTGCCTTTCCCATAATTAATGCACCACTTAACCTCATCTTTCTTTTCAAGCGTGCCTGGCCTCGTGTTATTCTCCATGTCAGTTTCAAATTTGAAAAAGCCCATACTTTTTCCTAAATTGGAGTTAATAGCCCATCTTTTCAGACTTTTAAAAATATTAAACACCTTTCCCATCACTTTTTGAAAATTTGAATTCTGCCCAATCCTCGTGATTCTATCTACCGCCTCTCCCATCCAATCAATTGGCACCTAATGTTAATAATATGTTTTGGTAACTAATGTTAACAATACATGTTTTAAATAATGTAAACAATGCATATTTTATTTAGCCACATCTTTTGTACCACAACATAATTTTAAAAATTAATAAAAACATGTTTTTGACTAATTTCAATAATGCATGTTTCCTTTACCTTATGTTCGCCTATAGAGAGTAACTATTTGATGTAAAACACCATTTTTTGTTAGCGTGGTAAACATGACCTTTTCTATGCACTCTTCTCTAAGTTTATTTATATGTAGAAGTAGAGGTAGAGGGAGAGAAGTTTATATAAATGGAGAGATTAAGATAGGGTGTAGGATATAGGGTTTAGGCTATAGGGTATAAGGTTTAGGATATTTGTATAGGGTTTAGGGTACAAGATTGATGGTACAAGGGTTAGTGTACATAGCTCTCTCTCTCTCTCTCTCTCTCTCTCTCTCTCTCTCTCTCTCTCTCTCTCTCTCTCTCTCTCTCTCTCTCTCTCTCTCACACACACATTAATCTTTATATTTAACTCATTTTAATAATTACATATTATTTTATGTAAAATAATCAAATTTTTACCAATGTATTACTTCTCTCAAGAATTAAATATTGTAAAATGCCCATGAAATTGAAAAGAGATATAAGTGGGGAAATTAATTAGCAAGATAGTTATTCAAAAGGAAATTTGGGTAAAAGGAATTTATAAATAGTTACCTAACTACTTTGAAAAGGCAAAAAAAATTATTGTAAAGGGGTTAGTGGAAAATAATAATTACTTGCCTCAAGAATTTCTTTCTTGAGTAGTCTTTGTGCTGCTAAGATTGAAATTGGGTTGTGTACAAGAATATTCAAAGTCTATGTGTTGTTAATATTCATATATCTGTTTTATACTTCCCATATTTACTAGTACAGAATATTAACTATTTGGGCTATTAGCTATTTAATTTTTGTTATAAATTATTTTTTGTGGAGATGAGAGATTACTATAAATATTATAAATTTAACATTGTTGTGGCAACCTATAAATATTGGAAATTTGGTATTTTATTTTAAAAAAGACATTTAACATTTGAGGTATTTGCTCCTCTGAGGGAAGCACAGTGAAAGCATTTGCTAACAGTTTTTGACAATTCCACTGAGGATTGAGGTGCCTTGTGCATTCGATTTTCAAAATCCTAGAATAGAGGTTGGCGGGTCTATTGAAGATGTTTAAGAGATATTCAGAGATACTAAAATGCTCAATTAATAGAAGAAATGAAGATAAAGGGACATCTCCCTATTTATACCTTTAATTAGAAAGTATCCAATCATTGAGGTTGTAAGAAATTTAATAAAAGAAATGGAACTTTGGATATCTTTCTACGGTGTTGTGCCAATTCATAATATAAAATCCTCACCACAAGACTTCTAAAAAGAAGAGGAAGTACATGAAAAAAATGAAACGGGTGAAATGAAATTTGAACAAGAAAAGATCAAAAAACTCAAGGTATGACTAACATTTTAACTATCTTTATCAATGCATATAAATAATATTAAATAAATTTTTGAATTGGTATTTATTTTTTCACCATGCTTCATACACCTCTCAAAAATGGGATAAATATTTTACTATTGTTGTTGCTTATCCCTTTACAAAATCTTCCTCAATTTTGGAGGAAAGTTAACTTGAGAAGGCTCATACTCACATTGAACCTTTTTGTCTTTCCCCCTTTCATAGTAAATATTTGTACGGTCACATTTATCCTTTTTTTCTTTCCCCCTTACATTGTAAATATTCATTCCGCTTTCCAATTTTGGTTTGTCTTTGTTTTCATTTTATTTTGTTTGGTGTGTTGTTCTTCAAGAAGGTTGCAGCAAATTTGTAGTTTTCCCCTTACTCTAAATCAACCCATATTTTGGAAAGTGCTTGAATTGAATGCCTAACAATTTTTATCCTTATCCAAGAATGAGGATGCGATAGAAGTGTCAATGGATGCCAATTTTCTAAATGAACACATGGGCAACATAGAAGCTCATGGACAGAAGTGTAATTGTCCCATGAAAGTATAGTTGTTGTCTGTCATGTTAAGCACTAAAACCTTTAAATTAAAAATGACCAAGAGTCTTGCATAGAAAGTATCACTACAAATTTTGGCCAATGTTCGTGCCATTTTCGTACTATTTCATGCTCTAGATCTAATGTTATTATTAACCTTTTCCAGCATTTTAAGAAGACACCATAATTCAGGGATCTGTGCATGCATTCTTGCCATCCAAATTCCTTTTGTGCAAATCTTGGGTAGGCTTGCATCGTCATATGTACATAAGACTAACAACTAAAGGTGTAGTGCATATGAAATGAAAAGATGACATCAAACCAGCTTCTACTTTCAGTGAAAAGTTGAATGATGTCAAGAGAAAGTATTCAGTTTATATTAGGAATTCTATGCCATAGTTCAAGATTGGAAGAAGTGGCGAGGTTACTTGTTTCCTAAGGAGTTTGTATTGCATACCTATTATCAAACATTAAAATATTTGAATAGTCATAGTAAGTTGAATCAGAGAAATATAAGATGGGTTGAATTTTGAGAGAGTTATACGTTTGTGTTGAAGCATATGAGTGGGAAGTCAAACAAGGTTGTTGATGCTTTGAGTAGAAGAAATTTGTTGACAGAGATGAGAGTTGAACTGCTAGGATTTGATGAGTAGGCAGAAAAGTTAATGAGATATACTTTTTAAATAGAATTGAAGAAATTTATGGATTTCATTGAATGAGTAGTTTTATACAATATGTTTAATATTGCTTAAGATGTGAAAATGATTTTTGTGTTTGTTAAGTTTAACTATTGCAAAAAAAAATTAATTTTTTTCTTTTGATTGTAAAATTTATTCAACTTTAAAATGGTATTTTAGTTTTATAAAATTACATAAAAATGTTACATGGTTTGTATATTATTAAAAGACAACAATTTTTTCATAAAAAAGATTGCATTAATTTAATAAAATATATGTATAAATATTAATAAAATAATTATTTTTTTGTGGGGCGGGGGGTGGGGGGGTTAAAGATAAATTAATATCATTTTAAGAACTAAAATGTGAAATATAAGAGTGTTTGATTAATAAAGATGAATACCATTAACAGGTATTTGCCAAATATTTTTAATTGTTAGTTTGGGAATGGTTTTTCTTTATCTAAATGTCACCTCAAATTTGTGTATGTCATGCATATTTAGATCACTTTTATGTCTATTACCTTATGATTTGAACAATCTTAACCAATTTCCATTATTGAAAAAGTTTTTCAAAATGATTTTGCATTTAGATCACTTTTATGTCTATTACCTTATTGTTTGAAAAATCTTAATCAAATTCTTTTACGTAAAAAATAATTCAAAATGATTTTGCATTAATCTTCATATTTAATTCATTTTAATAATTAAATATTCTTTTTTGTACAAAATAATCAAATTTTTACCTAGGAATTAGTTCTCTCATAAATTAATTATTGTAAAATGCACATGAAAGTGAAATGAGCTATAAGTGAGAAAATTAATTAGCAAGATAGTTATTCAAAAGGAAAGCTAGGTAAAATGAAGTTATAAATAGTTACCTAACTACTTTGAAAAGGAAAAATAATATTGTAAAGGGGTTTGTGGAATATAATAATTCCTTGCTTCAAGAATGTATTTGTGGAGTAGTCTATTGAGATTGAGATACAATTTGTTTGTGGAGTAGTCTTTGTACTATTGAGATTGAGATACATAGTGGGTTGTGTACCACCATTTTAGAGATATTTTAATAAACTATATTTTATTAATATTAAAAAAATTATTTTTTTAAAGATTGAAGAATATTCAAAGTCTATGTGTTGTTAATATTCATATATCTTTTTTATACTTATCATATTTACTAATATGGAATACTAATAGTCTTTGTGCTATTAATTATTTTATTTTGGTTATAAATATTTTTAACTATCTATTTTGGTTATAAATATTTTTAACTATCTATGCACTGTAATTTGTAACTATCTATGCATTTTACAGAATTTACAAAGTAAACTGACTTTTCAACAGCAAAAGTTGCACAGATAACTTACGCTCCACCGTCAGATACCTCCAACTTGCCACAGAATCTTTCAGGATAGACGACATGCCTTGCAATCTCCCATGAAATGAATTTTTGTTTCCAATTTAACCAAAAGAGAAAAAAATACAGAATGACAGAACGCTAATACAAATGACAGAACGCTAATACATGCTTTACAAATGATGCTCATTCAAAATAAAATGCAAGGGTTGGGATTTTCCTCACTGAAAAGAGTGTATTCATATGAAAAGAGTGTATTCATACGGTCTGGAGTAATAGCTAGGAGAAACATACACAACTTCAAATTTTGGAGCCTCTACTTTGTTCTCCTCCTTTGCATCGCTCTGAGGTGTCTTCTCCTTTTCTCGCCCTCCTTTTTCTCCTCTTCCTCTTTTTCTCACCTCCTTTTTCTCCTCTTTCACAGGTCCCATGCTACGTAACTCTGTAAAGCCAAATTTCATGAGTTTAGAAGTTCAATAGATGAGACCCACATCCCCTATTAAAATCATCTTCTTCTCATTCGCATCTACCACCAGTTAATCCACTTATATTAAATTCATCGGAAGAGAATGGAACAAATTATTTACCTCACGGATCTGAAGGAGGAGGCGGCCACAACATAGCTTCAATGTTCCCACTGTCATTATTTTCTCCAGCCATCTGCAAAGTGCCCAAATTCATCTTCCCTCGAACACATTTTCAAGTTTTTTTCTATTTTTCAAACGTATTACTGTCACTTAAACAGAGAATTAGAAAAAAGATAAGATAAATAAAATAAAAGATAAAGTTAAAGATAATAATATATTTTTGTCTCAAAAAATTGTCTTAAAATACCTTACTTTGTAGTAGTGTGCCATCTAAAATACCTTACTTTGTAGTAGTAGGCCATCTAGAGTAGGGTGCTCCACCTGCACAACTATTCCCTTTCTCCAACCTTGCACCTCAATCTATCTATTTTTTTATTAAAAAATCCCTTTCGTGTTCGATACTCTCAAAATTCTCGTTTCGCGCTTTCAATAAAGTTCTTTGTTTTGGCTTACTGGGAGCTATGAAGCTAATAGATCCGCTCATTGCAATTGATGTACTCAAGGAATCAATTAAGTTTGTAGGACCAACCAATCTTGAGATACCAGATTAGCTACAAGAGTTGTCATGTTTGCATCTAGAAGGACATTTCTGGGTTTCAAATGATAGTGGACAACTTGGGTAGGAAAATAATGATGCTAGCTATTCTATAAGCTACATCAATAGCAATGTTCAAACATTCTTCAATTTTGAATTCACAATTATTCTTGTCATTAATTTCAGGATACAAATGCTTTTCCAAGTTCTCATTTGTGGCATACTGAGGAATCAAAGCCGGAAAGTTAAGATATAAATGTATGTACTTCTAACTCTAATGAGATTTCAATGTGAGTACTCACAAAGATTTTGTGGTCTCTATTAAAACTGTTTTAGACTTGTTCATTTTGGAGATTGAGAACTTTGATTGTGGCTACCATGCCATCTCTAAAACTTCCTTTAACAAAGAACCTTATTTATAGTATTTGTTGAAATAAAATAATGTTTATTTTTAATCTACAGTACTTCTTAGTTGGTGAGCATTTATTATACTTCAAAATTCTCTAGAATTATCTTAACGAATGTTGGGAAGAAGACTCCAGAATTATTCTCTTCCTATCCTAACCATAGCCTCTGAAGAACATTCTAGAGGTCTGCTAAAATTCTATATATACAAAAGTCTTCTTACATTATCTATGTAAGAGAAAAAAACAATAGTGTTTTGTTTATAATGTAAATTAATTTCTTTGCTCTGTCTCTGTTATACTATCCCCTATTTTAAGTGTTGCCTCTATTTTTTATGCTGATTTTTATTTGTTCATCATGGTATCAGAGCAGATTTAAATCTTGGGTAGTGGATACATGTATTTTCTAGTTTGAATTTTCATCTCTGCAGGCTCTAATTTGGCTATGAGCAACATCAACAATTTTTGGAAGCAAGGGATAATTCTACAACAAAGGGGAGAATTTCCACACAAAGATTGGTGAGAAATTTTCATTTTTTTCTAGGTATTAAAGATCTTGAAGTGTGTTTCATTCTTATCCAAAAAGGAGAGAAGTTGAAATAATGGATTCTCTTGGTGTTTCTCTGTCCATAGTAAAATTGAATCGAAATTTTTTTATTATGATTGGGTATCTAATATAGAAATTACTCTAACTCTTCAAAATTGTTTTGAGATTGTTACTGACAGTGAACAAAGACCAACAAATCCTGGAAAAGATCAAGAAAATTGGGATAAAAGAGATAAAAAGGCACCATCACTTATCAAGCTTACACTTTTAGAAGAAGTTTTTCCAGAAGTTCGTAATGAGAGAAGTGGAGTCAAAGTATGGGATATTTTGAAGAATTTGTATCAAAATTCAGGTGATGTATGGATCTTATCTCTCACCACGGAGATATATAACATGAAATTATCAAGTTCACAAGAATTAGTCCCTCATCTAAGTAAATTAAAGGAAAATAAAAATGAGCTTTCTTCTCTTGGAAAGGATATAGATGATAGAGATTTTGTGCAAATTATATTTCAAAGTCTTCCAGGATCTTATCAGTCATTTATAAGGGGATTAGATACTGCAGACAAATTAAAAATTATTAAATCAGAAGAATTATGTGCTAAATTAGTCCATGAAGAGAAAAGACAAATTAAAGAAAGAGAATCATTTGATAGTGAATCTCAAGCATTCATAATGAAGGGAAAGCAATATACAAAAAGTCACAAGATAATCAATCCAAAGAAAGAAATTGGAAGTGTGAAAACAAAAGTATGGATTATAATAGAAATAAATGAAAATGTAATTATTGTGGCAAGATGGGTCATAAAGCAAATGAATGTTTCAAAAAGAATAGAGATACATATAATAAGACAAATAAGTCTACTAAATTTGTTGATTATAAAAGAAATGCATTTTGTGTTGCACTTATAGAAAATAATTCTTTTAAGGATGATTGGGTTATTGATTCTGGTGCTACACAACACATGTCTCATAATACAGAGCAATTTGAATCAATAAGAGAAAGTAGTGTAGAGAAAATATATTTGGGAAATAAGAGTGCTTTAGAATTTAAAGGTACTGGGAATGTCAAAGTTGATAATGGTGTGTTCAAAAATGTGAAGTTAGTACCTGAGTTGAAAACAAATCTACTTTCTGTATCTCAAATTGCAAATCAAGGATATAAAATAGAGTTCTACATTGATAAATATTCAATCAAGGATGTGAACAATAATTATAGAGTGACTGTAATTGGTAAAATGGAGAATGGATTATATAAATTTCAAGAATTTACTTCTAACAATGGAAATGAGAATCTATGTGCTATTGCCAAATATGATTCTATGAGCAGGTTATGGCATGAATGAATGGGACATATCAACTATCAAAGTCTCAAGCTTATGGAGAAACTACATATGGCGCATGGGCTTCCGAACATCTCACTAAGTCATAAGGTATGTGAAGAATGTACAATGGGAAAGCGACATGTGGAAATTTTTCCACAAGGTAAATCATAGAGGACAAGAACTCCTCTACATTTGGTTCATAGTGATATAATGGGTCCTTTTAAAATACCTTCACTCGGAGGATCAAGGTATGTTCTCACCTTTATAGATGATTGTACTAGAAGAATTTGGGTGTAATTTTTGCAAAAGAAGGATGAAGTGTTTCAAAAGTTTAAAGAGTTTAAAGCTTTGACTGAAAAACAAAGTGGAAAATGGCTAAAGATAATAAGAATAGATAGAGGGACTGAGTATATGAATAAAGCCTTCTTAGGTTTTTGTAAAGAACATGGTATAAAGAAAGAATCAATAGTTTCTTATTCACCTCAACAAAATGGGGTTACCAAAAGATAAAATAGAACCATAATAAAAATGGCTAGGTGTATGCTTCACTCTACAAATATAGATGCAAAATTTTGGGCTGAAGCAGTTCATACTGCGGTATATATATCTTGAATAGAACACCTACTAAGGCAGTTTTGAACATAACACTAGAAGAGGCATGGAGTGTAAGAAAGCCTACAGTATCACACTTTAGAGTATTTGGTTGTAATGCATACGTTCACATTCCTGATGAAAGAAGGACCAAACTTGAAAGGAAAAGTGAGAAGTACATAATGGTTGGCTATAGTGAGGAGTCAAAAGGATATAGGTTATACAATCCTAAAAAAAATGAAATTCATATCAAAAGGGATGTATGGTTTGATGAAGATAATAAGAGTGATAATCCTCCTACATTATCTTGCTTTCCAAATTTGATTGAACAAGATAAGTCCACTTCTACTAATGATCAAAATCAAGGTGTACAATCTTCTATAGGAGTAGAAGGAACACAAGTTGAAGAATCAAGTGAAAGTGATAATGAAATAACACAAAAAACTAGAAGAATTCAAGACATTTACCAAGAAGGTCCTAGAAATATGTTTGCTAACTATGATCTTATGGCTAAGGTCATGTAGGTTGACACACCAAGCACATATGAAGAAGAAAAAGGAAAAGATGAATAGGAAGCAGCTATGCAAGAGGAGTACAATTCTTTGATGAAAAATGGAACTTGTGAATTGACAACACATCCAGAAGGGAAAAATGTGGTTGGTTGCAAGTGGACTTAAAGAAAAAAGTTCACATCACATGGAGCTATTGAAAAACACAAAGAAAGGTTAGTGGCTAAAGGTTTCTCACAAACAAGGTTAGTGGCTAAAGGTTTCTCACAAACAAAAGGTATAGACTATACTGAAACCTTTGCTCCAGTTGCTAAAATGACTTCCATTTGTACAATACTTACTTTAGCTGCAAAGTTTATTTGGAAAATATTTTAAATGGATGTAAAAAGTGTTTTTCTACATGGTTATTTAAAAGAAGAAATTTCTATGCAAAAACTACCAGGATTTGTTAAAGATGGTGAAGAAAATTTGGTGTGTAGATTAAAAAAGTCATTATATGGTCTTAAGAAAGCACCAAGGGAATGGTACTTGAAAATAAATGAGTACCTCATAGATGCAGGATTTAAAAGAAGTAAAGTTTATCCAGATGTGTATGTAAAACATAGTGATGATAAAGTTGTTATTGTTTTTGATTAAGTAAAATAGGTTTTATAGGGTTCTTGAAACCTGAAACACAAGAGCAGTATCAAGAAGCATAGTTTAAAATGAAGAAAAATAGGAAAGACAAAATAGGCCAGGAAAAGGCCAGAGAAAAAAAATAGCTTCTACAAAAGCAGAAAGAACAAGGTAGCATAAAAAACTAGGGACCCTCAAGACAAGTCCACCATTAGAGTAGCCGCCTTGGCTTCGAGAATTTCCATGTGGGCCACTGACTCCTTGATCTTTCAGAAATCCAGTGCCATGTCCTTGTCCTTGATCTTCTTGGTTCTGGTTCTGGGGCACTGACCAGGACCCTGTTCAGTATTCTGATCATTCTCCACCTATGTATTGTCCACTTCCAGCCCCTCTAATTTGGCCTCTAGCTTCTCAATGATAATGTTAGTGTGCTCTTTAGAGGCCTTTAGGATGTTAAAGCTTTTCTCAGAAATATGCTTAAGGGTAGATTCAAACCTAGTCATGTTCTCTTCTAGATTTTTCACTTTGCTATTAATCTAAAAATCCTTAGTGGTCTTCTCCCTATTATCCTTATCCTTGCTGTTGACCCTTTTTTTGAGGTCCTTCACCTCATAGAATAACCATTTGATGGTTTTGTAATTATCAACCATACTATTGCGGGAGTTGTTAAGCAGGTCCATTTCAAACTCCCTGGCATTATCATTGAGCACCACTAAAGAAGCATCAATGAGCTCATCCAACTTTATTTGGCCTCCCTCCCTCATGATAACCTTAGGATTTATGATTTCCCTAGTAATCCCCATCTTTTTTGATTTCACATTGAAACCGTGCCAACCAATAATATTCCCTTGTTCGGCCATGTAGCAATAGAATTAATTTTCTTGCCTTTCATCCTTCTTTGTGTCATGTGGTTTAGAGAGTTGGGGGAGTGGGGAATCTAATTAGTGTCTTGGTAGTCATCCTAAAGCTTCCTCTTTAGGTTTTGACCCAAGACAGGGGAAACACTCCGGGTGTTGTCTGCATGGATGTTTCATTCCTCTTTCAAATCTCTCTTTCTATCCTTGTTATTTTTAACCATGGTAGACTTATTCCTCTATGTGTGTTTTTCGCTGGTAATTCCTTCCTCCTCTGTATCCATATCCTCTTTTATGTACTCCTTAGAAGAGATAATCATGGTGCTCTATTTTTTGGGGGTAACCAGTTTCTCTTTTTTGGTGCTTTTCAAACTTAGTCTTTGCTTTTTGGAGGAAGAACCCAGAGTTTTCTTTTTCATTTCATACTCCTCTTCATCATCAGAATGTAGACCCTCACTATTTTCCATTTATGAGGGGATGTAATCCAAGCTAGAGGCCTCTGCCTCAACATTACTAACCACCTCCTTACCTAGGGTTTGTGCCTTAAAGTATTGATAGATTATAACAGAAGAACCTCATGCAGAGAAGGGTTAGATATGGCCTTCCCTCTATAACTATTTATATTATCATTAATTGAAGAATATAGGTAAAAGGAAATGAACACCTTCATATCATGGCAAAAATGGTTCAAAAGGACAAAGTGATAGGTGCGGATTCTATCAAACCTGGTATCTAGCATTATGTAGTAGATGATGGCATGTAACAAAAACCACCATAGTCTCTCCAGCCCTTCTGAAAGGTAGTGTGTGCTGACCATGGTGAGCCCTTTCTTTTCCTCCTCATTTCTGACAAAGTTGCTTATAGCTGAGTATTAGATTTTCCTATCTCTGTAGAACTTCTTTCCCATAATAGGAATCCCTGTAACCACCGAGATAGCCTCCTCGATCATCGTAAACATTTTTCCATTTATCTCAATTCTGCCCTCATCCCATTTCTTGACGAACATATTCGTTACAGTCAGCTTTCCACTGTAAAGCCTCTCAATGAAGGTTGAAATGCCGCCACTTTGAAGATACTTCCAAATTTTGGTGCACCGTTTCCATTTTTCCAAGTCTTTAGTAGGTTCCCTCCTATGCCTTTCACCACCCATCTTCAGAAACACACAAAAGAAAGCACCACAAAGGTTCAAACTAGAAATCTTATAAGTATTCCAGATGATTCTTTTTTTTGGCTTGAGAAGCAAGTATTGATGAAGCATTTGAGAGCTCTGTAAGTGTGCGGGTGTGATATAATGTGATTACCAATCAAGCCTGTCTTGTACTTTCTAATAATGGAAAATCCATTTGCATTCAAAGTGCTAACAATCATAATTGATCTTTATTAAGCCATCCTTTTCATGGATTTGATTATATGCAACTCAATCCAACGCTTCGTGTGGGAGGTCACCACCATAAAGATAGCGTGTTTTCTTTTCATTTTTGACTGCCCAGTTGGTGAACCAGTCAGCAGCTTGGTTGTCTTCTCTAAACATGTGGGATAAATGGACCTTATCAAAGGTCTTCAAGAGTGATCGAGTTTCCTCAATCAAGTTGGCAATGGTCCATAATGGTGGTCGTTTGAAACTGAGGCAGTTGATAATGTTTTTGGAATACCCTTCTAACCATAACTTTCTAATTCCTAAGTCATGAGCCAATTTGGTCACATAAAGTGCTACACTTGCTTCCGCAAAATGGTTGGTTTAAGTGCCTAGAGGAAAACTAATAGCAGCTATGCTCTAGCCATAACTATTACGAATGATGTCACTTCTTCTCGCATTCCCAAGATTTCCCTTGGCCATGCCATCAAAGTTGGCTTTAGATCAACCATCTTGGGGATGAAGCCAGGTACAAATCTTTCTTTTATCAATGGTATTAGAGTGATTAGAAGCATCATCAACACCTGCAAAAGGGTTAGGATTCCCACAAATAAAAAAAATTTCCAAGAGACCATGGCGAATTTTTTGAAATTTTTTTTTGGAAGTAACATTACAATCCCTGAAGATGCGGTTATTTTGTTCCTTCCAAACACCCCAATAGAGGTGAGAATGCACCCAAGACCATAATTTTTGAAAAATAGTATTTTTGAAAGTCAGGGTCCCTTGGGCAAAGAGATCCATAATAGTAGACAAGAAGCACCACTGCAGCCCAAAAAGAGACAGGACGAACTATCATGCCTCCCACACATAAGAGTAGTGAATAAAGATGTGCTTCACCATCTCAACTTTCATCTGGCACAGAAAAAACCTGTTGGGGATGGGAATGCCCCACTTGATGAGGTTATCAATAGTAAGGATACAATTTTGAAGAAAAAGCCAGTAAAAAACATTGATTTTAGGAATAAGGCCCAGAAGCTAGGCTTGCACCCAAGGAGGGGAATCTTCCAAATGCATCTGAACAGAGTAGGCCAAAGCAACAGTGAATGAACCACTTGGGGAAGCTGCCCAAATCAAAGCATCCTAATTCTGAGAAAGGGAGGTGGCATTAAGAGCGGTGAGAAACAAAGACAGCTCCTAGGAGACAGAGGACAGATCCACCAAAGAGTTGCCCAGTCGGTAGTCAAGCACTCTATTCCTGAAACATAAGATGCATTCCTCCTTCCAAGAGTTGAAACATTCCATATCTTCCAAGGGCCCTAATAGAATCCAATTATCATGCTAAAAGCTGATGTTGTGCCCGTTGCCAATTTTCTACTTCACTTTTGACTTAGCTAGGTCTTTGGTATTGATAATGTCATTCCAAATACAGGAGCCTTTCGGGGTGTCATCATTATCAAAAAAAGAAAGCAGAGCAGCACTTGAGAGATGTTTGTCCTCAATGAAATCTTGCCATTCCCCTTTACCATCGAAAATCCTCCAAATCTGCTTTGCAAGAAGCACCTTTTTGAAATGCCTAATCCTCCTAATCCCCAACCGCCCTGCCTTTTTGGGTAAATAGATTTATCCCAAGAAATCAAAGGAAGATGTCGATGATCCTCAGCCCCAGAGCAAAGAAATCTCCTTTGAATTTTTTCCAACGCATCATCAACTGTAGCCAGAATAGAAAAGATGCTGAGAGCATAAGTAGGAAGGTTTTAAAGGGTGGACTTTACCAGTTGAATCTTGACTGCTTGGCTGAGGAGAATTCCCTTCCATCTTGCCAATTTTTTTTTAAATCTATCTATGAGCTTGTTCCAGAAAGAAATTGGGGGTTTATCTCTCAAAGGAAGGACCAAGTAGGCAGAAGGGAGAGAACCAATGTTGTACCCTAAAATCTCTATCATTCTTCCTTGTCTGACCTCCAATGTATTGAGGAAATAGAGGGAGCTCTTGCACTAGTTGATAGATTGGCCAGTGGCCCTAGTATAGGAGTTGAGTAAGTGTTTCATAGTTCTAGCTTCAGAGACCAAAGCTTCACCACCCAGGATGATGTCATCAAAAAACTATTGATGAGAGAAGGTGGTCAAACTGGAGGATGACCTGTGCCTTTCAACCTCCCTAAGAGTCTATGTGTAGAAACTGACCATCCTAGGCATGCAACAAAGATAATAAAGAGGATAGGAGACAGAGGATTTCCTTGTCTCAGACCCCAAGAAGCTTTCAATAAATCTGTAGGAGATCCATTAACCAGGATAGAGAAGGATGGCGAGGAGATGAGCTAAAGGATGATTCAGTAGAAGGTGTTATCAAAACCAAAAGCACTCAACACCTTCAACAAAAAGGACCAATCCACCCGATCATAGGCTTTGGACAAATCAAGCTTGAGGAGAAAGCCTTCCCTTTTACCAGCTTCTAAAGAGTGAATCACTTTATGAACCACCATAACTAAATCCAGGCTTTGATGACCAGGAACAAAGCCAGTCTGTTGCTGGGAAATAATGAGGGGGAGCACCTGAAGGATTCTGATAGTCAAAACTTTGGAGATTATCTTGTAGAAAGAATTACATAAGACGATGGGCCAAAGAAGATCGATAACATCCACCCCAGTGACTTTTGGGATAAGGACCAAAAAAGTAGCGTTAAGTTCCTGTAGGATATTTTTTGACCCAAAGAATTCCTGCACAACTTTGATCACATGCGATTGAACAATATCCCAATACTTGTGGAAGAAGAACATAGGGAAGCCATCAGGGCTCGAGGCCTTGTCTCTTGGGAGAGAATCCAAAGCTTTCTTAACTTCATCACTCTTGGGGATAGCAGTCAGAGCTTTATTCTAGAGATCAGAAATGATAGAAGGGATAGAGCTCAAGAGAGCCTCCTGATCTAGGTCTTGGAGATTGGGGTCTATAGATAGGAAGGATTTAAAGAAGTCCATAGCAGCTAAAGAGATATAAAATTATCCTCCTTCAAGATTTGGTTACCCCTTCAAATGCTATTGATTCTATTAGCTTCCCTGTGTTTCATAGTGGATAAGTGAAAGAAGCGAGTATTTTGGTCTCCTTCCCTTAGCCATATGGATCTAGATCTTTGCCTCCAATTTATTTCCTCCTTCCCAATCACATTGTGATAATAAGAATTACCCAGGTCAGAAATGGCCTTGGCTTTGGATGCAAAAATGTCCCTGAAGTCTTTCTTGTTCCAGATCTTAATGTTTAACTTTACATTTCTAAGTTTTTTGGCTACTCTAAACATAGTCGATCCTTTTACCTCAATGTCCCACCATTCTTTGATCATGCTATTTATATTGGGATGAGTGGACCACATCATCTCAAATCTAAAGGGGAAATTCCTTTTCTTAATAAAAGGGTCCAAGATAAGAGATAGGGGAGAGTGATCGGACCCAATACGCACCAGAGTAGAGAGAGTGCAGTTGACAAAGTTTAATCAATCTACTGTGATCAATGCCTGGTCAAGTTTAAATTGAATGCACTCAGCCTCCATTCTCCTATTAATCCAGGTGAAGTTTATCCCTTGAAGATCAAAATCTAAGAGGCCTTGGTCATTGATAAAATCTATGAGATCATGCCTACTTTCCAGATCAGGGGAGATCCCACCCAAAATTTCCCCTTCTTTTAAACAAGTATTGAAATCACCCATAATAATACATTTAGAAACATTAAACATAGACACAATATTTCTAAGTTTTTCCCAAAACAACCTACACCCTTTTTTGGAGTTGGGAGCATAGATATTCATAATGAACCAACTATCCTTGTTCTTAATATTGGTGAGATTAAGTAGCAACACATTACCTTCTTTGTTGAGAATATCCACCTTCAAACTTAAGGAGTTCCACAGAGTCAGAAAACCACCAAAAGCACCTTCTAAGCTAGTAGCCACCCTATCCATAGTCTTACAAAACTTAAAGCAATCTAGTTTGTCCTTTTTCATCTTGGTTTCTTGTATAACCATAACATCAGGTCTATGATCCCTAATCATGTTTCTAATAATATCCTTCTTATGTGGCCCATTAAGACCAAAAACATTCCAGGAGATTAACTTCATTAGTAACTAGAGGTACATGCAGCTTGGATGGTCTTTTGGGTTCCATCCGCAATGTTCTTACAAGCTTCTTCTTGCCAAATCTGGCTAGTTTTTTTCCACCCTGGGGTTTTGGTTTTGGTCCCAAGATCTGCTTTATTCTTACTCCTTGTAGCTATAGGAGAGACCAAGGAAGGGTCTCTGCTGCTCTTTTTATTTTTGAATTTGGTCCAGTCTCCCTCCTTCCCTTCCTTATGCATGGAAAATAGTTCTTCCATTTTATTAAACTACCTAGGAGTAGTTGATTTTAATAGAGCTTCCATTTTATGGACCTGCTCCTGGAATTTCAACTCAGGAGAAGGTGACACGAGATTCCTAATGGGCAACACGAGAGTGTTCTTATCCACAAAAATGTTATTTTCTGGCAGGAAAACCCCAATCTCCCTAGAAGGTTCAGGGGACCTCAGAGAAAATGACGAGAGGGACAGAGGAGATCCTGATGCACAGTCCACATCCTTCAAGGTGGGAAATAAGAGGCCTTCCAAAACTGGTTGTGCCTCCACAAATGATAAAATTTCTAGCCCTACAAGTCACCGACCAAGCCCAGATGGGATTCCCCCATGGCCATGGTAGATGAGGTGCCAAAGCCTCCCAGAATGTGCTTGGGAAACTCGGGGTCCTTTTTCCTCCAAACCATAGAGGCCTGAAGCCTCATGTTAGATATTTCAGGAACATTCTCCTTGGTCACACCCCTTGACTTTTGGGATTTCTAGGCTTTATCTTTAGATAGAGTGGGGCATTTCCTATCCATATGCCCTGCCTTTTGCAATAGAAGCATGCAAAAGGCACACTCTCATATTCTAGTTTCTGCAATCTTTTGCCTAGCTTTGAATGTATCTCTATGACTTATGGCATATCTTTTCCCTCTTCCACCCCAATACAGATACAAGCATAGGTGAGACATCATCGGTCCACCATTACTAGGTCTATTAAAAGGAGCTCTCCAAAAGATCTTGCTATACCAGCAAAAACATCTTCAAACCAAAACTCCATAGGAAACTCCAAAAGCCTAACCTAGACCAGGGCTTGGGTATAGAATGAAGCATTAAGATTTAAATTCAGAGACCACCTCTGTAGGGCTAGAGAAGATTTCCCAATAGCCCATGTCCTAGCACATAGGATCTTGGCTAAGTCTTCTTGGCAAGAAAACTCAAAGGATTAAAAAACCCTTTTCCATGGCTTTGATTTCTACCTGGCCTTTTAAGTTCCACTTAATGCTATCAAAGGACCTAACAATGTCAATATTAGGCCTAGAGCCAACAAATTTTCCCACCAGAGTAAGAGACATCGTAGTGATGTTGTGGTCAATTAGTTCATCTGGTAGAGAGATAAAAAACTTTCCATTTTCCTTCTCAGATAAGTCTTTTATAACCGGGAAAATGGACTTGCCTGTTGGTTTGATCCCGAATAAAGTTGACCAAGGACGATGCCAAGGAGAGTCTTCCTTGACTCCAATTTGGGTCTCAAACTGAGCTGGAATCTCCTTTGACCCCACCTCCTTTTTTCCTGGATCCTTCCGTCTGTTGAGTGGGACCCCAACCTTGTTAGTTGTGTCTTCCTTTTCCTAGTCTACTAGTGTGACACCATTACCATCTCCTGCAATCCCCTCAGATGCTTGTGATCTCTATTTCCCACCTGTATTCAAACTCAAAATTTCTCCTGCTCCCACTCCTTCTTCTCCTGTTGCCTCCATATTTGTTGATGTTCAAAGTGTAATAGATTATTTATTTTTATAAAGTTATTGTTTTACTATATGTGGATGACTTGATTATTATAGGAGATCACACACATAATGGTGAAATAACCAAGGATCAACTTAAGAAAGCTTTTGAAATAACTGATTTAAGGTTGATGCACTATTTTTTGGGCATGTAAGTATGGCAAGAAGAAGGAAGGATCATGATCTCTCAAACTAAATATGCTCTTGATTTACTAAAAAAATTTAATATGAGTGATTGTAAACCATCTAATACACCATGTGAAGTAGGATTAAAACTAAGTGCTAACTTTACTGAAAAGAAGGTGGATGGAAAATTGTACAGACAACTTGTTGGAAATCTTTTTTATCTTACTATAACTATTCTAGATATTGCATACATAGTTGATATTGTATTTAGGTGCATGGAAGATCCACACATTGAACACTGGATACCTAAGAGAATATTAAGATACATTAAGGATACCTATCAGGTTGGCATTGAATGCAAGTATGGGGGTGAGCCTACTCTAGTTGGATATATAGATTTTGATTATGCAGGTGACATTGATGATGGAAAATCAACTTTGGGATACATCTTTCATCTTGGATCCAGACCAATTTCTTGGAGGAGCAAGAAGAAATCAACAGTGTCACTCTAATCTATAGAGGCTGAATATATTGGTTCATCAAAGGCATCTCAAGAAGCATTATGGCTTGGAAGGATACTTGAATACACACACCATCCACAATATTCTCCTACTATAATCTTTTGCGATAATCAGAGCACCATTAAATTAGCAAAATATCTAGTATATCATGCCAGGTCCAAGCATATGGAGGTTCATCATCATTTTGTTTGAGATCTAATTGAAAGAGAAGTGGTGGAGCTATAATTTTTTGGAACTAAGGATCAAGTTACTGACATATTTACAAAAGCATTATCTATTGTAAAATTTGCCAAACTTAGAAACTTGTTACAACTCAAGGAGGTTCCCATTCTCTATAAATAAACATTATAGGGGGCTGTTGAAATAAAATAATGTTTATTTTTAATCTACAGTGTTGCTCAGTTGGTGAGCATTTATTATACTTTAGAATTCTCTAGAACTATCTTAACAAATGTTGGGAGGAAGACTCCAAAATTCTCCTCTTCCTATCCTCACCATAGCCTCTGAAGAACATTCTAGAGTAGAGAGGTCTGCTAAAATTCTATATATATAACAACCTCCTTGCATTATCTATGTAAGAGAAATAAACAATAGTGTTTTGTTTATAATGTAAATTACTCTCTCTCTCTCTCTCTCTCTCTCTCTCTGTTATACTATCCCTTGTTTTAAGTGTTACCTCTATTTTTTATCCTGGTTTTTATTTGTTCCTCAATATCATTAGCCCTTTCATGCACTCCAAGCTCTGCATGCAAATAATAGTGAGGCGTAAACTTATATCACATAACAATAAAGATAAGCAGTGGATTGTGATTATATCAGATTATGAATGGTGAATGATTATGGTAGTGTTGATTATTCATCTTCAACAGAGTCGCTCCTTCTCCATGTGCTCCTGCTCTTTAGTCAAACATCCACCGTCACTCCCTTCAAAGTGCTCTGTACAAAAATATGTAAACCTAAAAGTCAAGTGGTGAACATGGAGGTAGAGAAATGTGTGGCTGTAAAATCCATGATAGCATAAAATAGTGCAATGAATTAACACAAGAAGAAAACGTGGTAGGCATCATAGAAAAAAGGTTGAAAGTGATCAATGAACGATGTCTTGCATGGTCTCTCATTAATTCTAAACCATCCATCACTCATCCCAAGTTATCCTTTTCATATATGAAATGTCTTCGACGTAACTATGCAAAGTTCTCATAGTTCAAATGGGTGTTTGCTTCATTATTTAATTAGATTAGGACTTGCATGGTCATAAGATGCAGCAGTTAGGTCTAAAAGATATTATATGAAAATTATTATGTTTTAGAATAAATTTAACTAATGAATAAGAAATATTATTTATTTTTTTACGGAAGATTTTTTCATTTATAAAGTGGTTTTAATATTTTTTTATTTTTATGTATTATAAATTGAATAAATTTCTAAATTAAGATGCTTAAGTCACTTATTATTATACAAATATAGAGTCAATAGTTATACTTTAAATATTTATTTGAAATATTTTTCTAGAATTACTTCTGGAATCTTTAGGACTAAATTCTAGTTGTCAAATATTAAAATGACTTCTTATAGCAAGTAATTTTGTTTATATAATATAAATTTCATTATTTAGCATCCCTTTTATTTGTTTGGATTAGTACAATGTTCTTTTATAGCCACATGGGCCTTGTCTACTTTTATCTTGGATTTGGTAATATTATGGTAACAAATATATACATTGATGACTCCAACTACATTGTAGGCAATAGTGTATGCACATGTTTACAAACACATTATCACAAATTTGTGATTGTTGCCTTAATTTTCAAGTACTTAATTTTTAAAATTATCCATTAAAGATAATGTTGGGTTTTCCTTAAATAAGACACTTTCAAGATTTTTTGGCATGTGTGATTATATAGTTTGACTCTAAGTGTTGATTATTAAGTCCCTTCCTGGGGTGGTAATTGCATTTCCTATCTTTGTTTCTATCAAATTCATTATGAGCATTTGAGTCCAAAAGGAAGTTTCATTATTTCAAGTTCAATCTTAGGAGTTGGATCATAAAGTGTGTTATGAGTGTGCTTTGTGTGATTTCAGCATTGGGAAAGACACCCAAAATAAGTAAATCTTGAGTATCATCAAGTGTTAAGAGAAATAATCTTATGAGCATGTATTGGGTACCATTTCGAGCAATGTGAAAACATTTCACAAAAACTCACTTCATTATTTGTAAGATTTTTAAACTTTAATTTTTGTTGGCTTACGTACAAAAAACATTAAACTCACCCTTAGGACCCGTCCATGAACAAATTCCTTTTGGATTATGCTTGCCTTATCCTCTTTAACATATGGTTAAAGTTTCATAGCAAAATCCCTTTCCAAGAGACATGTGCATTTCCTGAACTAGGCTGATAACTTTTAATTGGGAAACATTACATTATTTTTCAAAATAATTCTAATGTTTTAAAATTAATTTTATCTATTTCCCATTTTAATGATTTGGGAGAGAAATATTTACAAAATCCTCAAATTCCATTTTCCCCTCCCTCGCCATGCTCAATTCCTCACAAAGGTTAACCTCTTAACCACTTCTAGCTAACTTGTTCACAAAGGTTAACCTCTTATCCATTTTTGTTTAGTTTCTCATTTTTGTTAACTTGTTAATGACTGTACTTGAAATTCATAATGGGTTAACCTTCTTATGTTCCTTTACTTATTTTTCCTCTATTTTAGTGTTAAAAATATATTTATTCATTAAGGAAAAATAATTGGGGAATTCTATTAGAACCAACATATCATCTTTATGCATGAAGTAGTAAATTGGAACACTCACCAGGAACACTTTACAGAATGTTGCAATGAGTTCATCTCATGAAATGCATAGTTTGTGCAAAATGTACAAAATGAATTTGTTAAAGGGACTTTAGAAGCTTTGTTCAATTGATAGGTGTAAAGCCAACACCGACATCCTTTGCCAACATTCTCTTTTACCTGTGGTAGAAACATGGAAGCTATAAAATGTACTACTTATTTTATAGAATATCTTCAAGATATGTCAACTTATGAAATGTAATAATTGTTGGTTTTGCACAAACATAAATTTATTGAGAATATTTTAGATGCTTTTAGGCACTGAAAGAAACCATTTTCATTCCCACAACAAAGTCAAATTAAGATGATCTTTTTCATCCATTGAGAAAGAGTTATACAAATACATTATTGCTTTCATGAAGAAGTTACAAGAGCGCAATAACCATTGTTGTAAAATTTTAGCTAAACCTGCAATCTTGTAATAATCCTTGGATCTAGTGTAGTTGTCAAACCTTAATGTAGTGAAAGTTCCGCTTAGTGAAAGTATTTGTGAAGATGTTGACAACCTATTCAGAAACTTGGGACAATACTTTAAAGTAATGACCCCATCTTGTATCAATCCTTGGATCTAGTGCAGCTTAACCTTAATGTATTTGGTCTACTTTTAGTATACAGGATCTGTGTAAAACTTCATTTTACTCTCATTATCACAACAAATGGTAGTTGGAAACTGAAAAAAAACCCAACTCAATGAGAAAGCTCTGGAACCAATTGCCTTGAACTATAACATTGACTACACCTTTATATTTGGCATTTGCCTTGAACTGTAACAAATCACATGGAAAGAACATTTGAAATCCATCCATTCAATGACCATCGCAATCATTTGAAAGTTTCTAGAGTCTTTTCAACAGATTCATTTTCTTTACATCACGTGCACCATTCTCCTTCCAATCATTCAAATGCTCCTCTTACAATTCCACATTTTGTATCCATAAGGATTCCCTTAGTGGTCGGGGTCTTTGTGTTGATTTGACAACAAAATTACCTCCAAGTTCAAATCATTTTCCACCTGAACAAATAACAATATCCATTTAACGTTTGTCCGTCGTTGCACATTTCAACGCATGGGAAATGTTGCAACATAGAAACGTGTGTTTTTGCAAAGGTATTTTGTTTCTCAGGCGTTGCAAATATAAAAGCTTAAAATTTATTTAATTTTTAATTTCATTTTATAAATGTACAATAATTTGGTTATGAAATTTTAAAGATATTTAATATGTAATATGAGACTGTTAAGATAAGTTTTTAGATTTTCATTGTTTATTTTAATAATGTTTTAATTTTAAGTTAATAATCTAAATATATTAATATTTTTTATTATATTTAACTTTTAATAAGAGGTATGTAATATTCTAATGAGATGATTATTTTATTTCTTATTATTTTTATATTTAATTTTAAACCATTATTTATTTATAATTAGATTGTTTATCAACCACTTTTAATATTATGCATTTTATTTTAACTTATGAAATATGAGATTGTTAAGATAAGTTTTTTAGTTTTTTATTTTAACAATTTTAAATTTTAAGTTAATAATTTAAACATATTAATATTTTTTATTATATATATTTTTTAATAAGAGGCATGTAATATTCAAATGAGTTGATTTTTTTATTTCTTATTATTTTTATAATAACTTTTGAATCAGTATTTATTTATAATTAGATTGTTTATCAACCACTTTTAATATATGCAGTTTTATTCTAACTTACATGTACATATCATATAATTTTATTTGAATTTTTATGTATTTTCAACAAAATTATATATATATATA
>MU224661.1:254274-266346 GCA_018584345.1 Thuja plicata
CCTAGAACCTGGAGGTCTCATCTCAGTTAGCATAGGTCCCACAACCTAGAGATGATTCCCTTGTTATACTGGATTATCAAGACCAAGAGAGCTTGAGATCAGAGGCGCAAATTCAGTGTATAACAGTGACTCTAACATACCCTAACATCGGCTCTAGTTGGGGACTGCATATTTCTCAATGTGCAGAGAACTCTAGATAACTAGTTTCGCAGAGAAAGCTAACAAAGGGAAAGAAAAATAGACAACTACGACACACCAAAAAGAAAAGAAAGGGAAAAACTACCTAATATGTACATGTATACCGACTAAGGTACATCATTAGAGATTGCATAACTTGAGATCCTACCCATTGTAGGTAAAAGGTAGATTCACACCATCTGGGTAGGACAACTGAAAAGCATTTGAACCAAGATCTTCAGAAATAATGAATGGACCCTTCCATAAAGACTCAAATTTCCCTTGAGAACCTTTAGGAGCTCTTCTCTTGTCCCATAAAAGAACTTCATCTCCCTCCATAAAGTTATGAGGTCGTGCTCACATATCAAAAATCTACTTCACTTTTAACTGATGTTTTGTAATATGATCCACCAAATCTTCTCTTTCCTCCTCCAGCCTAGCCAGATGCATGATATATTTCTCCAGAGGATCTTTAAAATACTCATCTTCAATTATATCTTGGAGCTTAGCTGAGGAAAGTTGAAAAGGCAACAATACATGTGCCCCTATTCCATATACTAGTTCAAATGGAGCCATTCGAATTACTCATTTTAGAGTAGTTCGGTCTTCCCATAAAGCTTCGTAGAGTTTCTTATGCCAGTCACGGGGATTGTCTTCCATCAATTTTTTTATTATCATCACCAGGTTCTTATTACTGGATTCTGCCTGACCATTCCCTTGCAGAAAATAGTCAAAAGAGTGAGCTAAAGATATGCCATGCTCATAGCAGAAAGCTGAAATATCCTTAGAGGAAAAATATGTAGCATTGTCAGCTACGATCTTAACCGGTACCCCAAACCTGACAAAAATATAATTTAGGAGGAACTTGCACACCACCTAAGATATCGCTTTCTTAGTTGGAACTGCTTCCACCCACTTCGTAAAATAGTCAGTGGCTGTGAGAATGTAAACATGTCCAGCACTAGATGGTGGGTTCAAAGGCCCCATGAAGTCTATACCCCATTGCTTAAATGGTTCATCAACAATTACAGGTTTAAGAGGTAAAGCGGCAAGATCAGGTCTTCCAGTGAAAAGCTGACATTTTTCACAATTGCAAACATATTGGTAGGCATATTTGAACATGCCAGGCCAGTAAAAGCAGTTCTGAAGAATTTTAAACACTGTTACTGTTGAAGAGTAGTGACCCCCACAAGCCTCATCATGAAACACCTTCAACAACTCTTTTTTCTATTCAATGTCTACGCATCTGAGAAAAGTTCCATCTATGCTTCTCTTATATAGAATTCCTTGAGATATCACATATCGATTAGCCTTCAATTTTAGGTTGCACCTTTCTTTTGGGTTTAGGTGGTCAAGAAATTCACCATAAGTAAGGAAATAGGCTATGTCAGAGAACCAGGGGTCGGTTAAAATGACTAGCAATGCCATAGGTACTTCATCAATTTTTTTAGATGGTTCACCGTTCTCTGCTATCAATTTACACAAGCTCTTCCCTCTTACCAAATTAGTTGGTTTAATTGTAAGTTCATACTCTTGAATTTTTTCTATCCAGATTGCTCTATTGTTCATACCAATCTCCCTTTGAGTCAAAATACTTTTCACTGTTGTATTAGGTACGGACACTGTACAATGAGAATGGAGTATGTAGTATCTAAATTTTTTCACTGATTTAACCACAATGAAGGCATTTTTTTCCATCTGGGAGTACTTAAGCTCATGTCTTTTCAACGGCGTGCTCATATAGGCTATGGGTGCTTCTTGTCCTTTCTCATCTTTTTGTGTTAGTATACCTGATAGAGTATGTTCCGAAGTATAACAATAAATGATAAAGTCCCTTTTGAAATTGGGACTCTTTAATACAGGAGCCTATGATACTGCATTTTTAATATCTCTGAAAGCTTGGTGCCCATTCTCACTCCACTTGAAAGGAAATTTCTCACTCATCATATTAATCATATTCTTAGTAATTTCTGAAAATTCAGGAACAAATGCTCGCAAAAAATCCACCTAACCAAAGAAAGACTTCAATCCACTCCTGTTGGATGGCAGGTTAAGCTGTTGAATCACCTTTACCCACTCAGGATCAATCCGAATCCCGTCCTTTGAAACAATATGACCAAGTAATTTTCCTTCCTCCACAAAGAACATTGATTTCTTGGGGTTCAAAGAAATGCCACGATTTCTACACCTCAGGAGCACTGTCTCAAGATCTTTTAAGTGCTGACTTCTCTCCTTTGAGATGATAGTGAGGTCACCCAAGTAAACCACTATAATTTTGTTTCGGAGATCCTCAAAGGATGAATTCATTTCTCTCTAGAAGGTTGCACCCATGTTGATTATCCCAAAGGGCATACGACTATATGCATAAGTTCCCCACGGGGTGATAAAAGCCATTTTGTGCTGATCACTTTTTGCCACACTAATTTGATTGTATCCAGAATAGCTGTCTAGCATAGACATAACTTCAGATCCTGAAACAGCTCAAAGTACATGTTTCATCATAGGTAAGGCATAGTTATCTTTCAAACTTGCTTGGTTCAGGTTATGGAAGTCTACACAAATTCTGATTTTTCCATTCTTCTTTCTTATAGGGACTATATTGGCGATCCATGTTGAATGGTGGATAGGATAGATTATTCTTGCCTGTAACATTTTTTTTACCTCCTTTAAAATAGCTTCGGACACTTTTGGATTATAGTTCCTTAATTTTTGATGAAATGGGATTACGCCAGGCTTTAAAGGGATTTGGTGTTCAAATTGGCCTCCTCTGAAATTCTTTAAGTCTTCATATCCCTACGTGAAGACATCTTTATACTCCCTAAGTAACCTTATCAAGTTTTCCTTTTCAGATAAAGTACAAGTCAAACCAATAGAAATCCATTTTGGATTATCTTGTTCTCCTATATCAACCTTGTCATACTCTTTAGAAATTTGCACATGGGATACCTTTTCTTTGATGGTACTATCATCTTTCCTTCTGAAAAAATGTTTGAGAGACACAAGGCCTTTGGGAATCTTATTTCCTTTCAACTGGATCACTCCACTATCTGCAGCATCTTGATATACTTCTTTGCACTCGTTATAGGATCCTTCAAAATATACATCAGAAAAATTTGCGGCACATTCTAGAAAATATTTGAGTTGGGAATCACTGTCAAAGACTTGCCAATGCTCTATGTTGTCAGGTATTCTAGGCTTGTAGATCATTTCAATTTGGTATTTTTGGGTTTTGAAATCAGGGTGAGGCAATAAAAGTGAAGCTGATACCAAAGCATCTGCTCTAGTATTTTGACTCCTTGGGATAAATTCAATGGAGAAGGCCTCAAAGAACTCCAAATCATCCCATACAAAATTTTTGTAGTGTCTCAACTTCTCATTCTTGACAGAGAACTGTCCCCTTACCTATTTCACAATTAGCTCGGTGTCACCTTTCACAACCAATTTCTTGACTCCCCTTTGTTTAGCTTCTTCCAAACCCAGCAGAAAAGCTTTGTACTCTACGGTATTACTAGTATTTTTGAAATCTAATTTGAAAGAAAGAGGAATACATCCTCTACTAGGAGGGAAAAGAACTACCATCGTGCCTGAGCCTAAATTGGAGTAGCTGCCATCGAATTCCATCTTCTAGATATCCTCTTCTTTTTGAGAAGGAGTGTCACTATCCTTTCCATGATCAGTTAGAATAACATAGTTGTCGAAGTGACATTCTTTGTACAAAATTTGAGCCTTTGGATTATCTGAAGGCATCACAATATACTTATTTTTTGGTTCAGGTTCAAGTTTCACTTTATTTTTTCCAACTGGTATAAGAGCTTCTGACCAGGCCATTTTAATGTCCCATCCTAGATCTTTGCAAAAAGTTCTACTGAGTAGCATGCCTTAGCTCGCTGGGATATCTGCTACCAAAATAGTCAACTTTAGACACTTGTCAAGGTATGTAGCTAGAACAGCTTGGGCATCTTTGACTTGACCTCTTAGTGGAACTTCCTTTCCATCCATAGAGTAATAGTGACTGTAAGTTGCAGTGAAGGTGAGACCTAGGGCTTTTGCGACTGGGGCGGGCATGATGTTATCCGATGCGCTAGAATTGATTATGCAATTACTAAGCTTCTAGCCATTTAGAAGAAAGGAAATGTAAAATGGATTGGGTTTCTTTTCTTCTAGCTCACTCTCAACTATATTAACAGAGGGACAATCTTCTGGTGTTTGAGTGGTGTCTTGAGGTTTAAAAATGAGTGTTTCTTCAACGTTAGTGGTTTCACCTATGAGAGGCTTGTCTAATTGGGGACTTGAACCAAACTCTCCTTTAACATATTTTACCAACCTATCCAACTCTTTAGGGTTCATTTTAAGATATTCTATAGGGGAGATAGAAATTGTATTACTTTTACAGAGTTTGACAAAGTCAAAGGGAAAAGGAGGAGTCAAATTACCTCTTGGCAAGATCTTCACCTCAGGACTTCTCAAGTTTATAGAAGTATCTCCATCTTCAGTTTCCTTATGTTTAGCATTAGTAGTAGCAGTTGAACTAGGGATGAATTTTTGCATTCTCTGATTTCTTGTTAGAATCGCACAAGTAGGGTCTTGTAGGGTCGCCAAAACACTTCCACCTCTATCAGGACTTGGTTGATACTCTAGATAAAAAGAACTGGACGGACCAAAATTAGGTGAGTCTTTCTCTTCTCACAACTCTTCTATACCAATGGCATCCTTTGTAGCATTAACTTGAAGACATCTTAACCAATCAGGACAAGATTCTCCATCATGATCCGTAGTCAGATGAAAAGAACACATTGTTTCTTTTGGTGCGGGTTCAATCTGTAATCTGGGTTGTGAAGCTGTTAAAGGGGGATTTTTTCCCGAAGGTTGATTATATTGTCTTCAGCTAACATCTTGGTAAGGATATGAGTAAGGAGAACTCACCATATTTTACTGCCTCTTGAGCATAGCCATATCATTCATTAACCTCTGCATCATAGGATCTATCGTAGTAGAGGAGGAGGAACTCCCTGAAGCCTGAACCTCTCATTTCCATTTTCTTGCTGTTATGAAAGTATCCTCCAGCTGAATAGCCTGTGTCTGGGCAATGGCAAAGTTAGCCACTCCATCTTTCAACAAATGAAAATTGATGTTAGGTGGGACAACATTTAAGAAAAAGATTTTCTTATTTTCATCACTTGGTGTAGAATTTACTGGTATTATTTGTAAGATTCTATTAAACTTAGCCACAAACTCTAGCATGGGCTCATGCACCTCTTTCTTCACTTGGCTGAGTTGGAGCAATAGTGACATCTCATTATCGGGAGATTTGAATCTTGATTCAAAGGCAAGTTTCATGTCATTCCAATTGGTAATTGATCCATTGGGTAAATGACTGAACCAGTCGACAGCAGTGTCGACCAAGGTTCTGACAAAGAGTCTGACCGCTATTTCCTGAGGAGGAACGCTTAACACGCCACAAGCAGTATGAAAGGAACTAAGGTGATCATCGATGGTTACTCTTCCATCTCTGCTAAATTTGGGCAAAACCTGAATAGCACCTTTAGGTAAATCTCCAGGAGGGTTAGCTCCTAAATTCAGTGGGCCAATATTTTGACCCCAAGGTTGATTGGCAGCCATGTTAGGCAACTGAAAATTCAAAGGCTAGATATTAAGAATAGCAGGCGCCATGGTACCGGGTGTTACAATGGCTTGAAAAAGAGGTAGAACAACTGGGGTAGATGGAGGTGAGGATGGTCTACTAAAAGTTTAGGTTTTGTTCTTCTTGAAAGTGAATTCAAATTTGAAACTGAGGTTCTTCAGAGCTTCAAAATCTTCATCAATCAATCCCTTTCTCCTATCACCTCTCGTGTATCTCCTTTCTGTCAGTTTAAATGTTGGGAGTAGGCCTCAATTTCTTTCTGGGACTTGTGCAAGCCTATCTACTATGACTGCTTCACAAGAAACTGGTATACCCCTCAGTCGCTCAGCTATTTCATATTCCTTCTCAAGAACCTCTTGAACTTAATGAAACTATTCATTACTGCATCTGAACCTCCACACTGATTCAACCAGGCTTGAGATAATGTCTTCTTGTGTGTTTCCAAATCTTAGGTCAGGTTGAAGCATAGGTAACACATCATTTTGTGGCAACACCATCTTGCAACATTGTAATGAATGGAGAATCTGTTATCTTATACTCGACTCTCCCCAGTAGAGTCACCAAAAATCTATTGGCGAACAGATTTGTCTTCCTCTTTTCAAATGAAAATAGATGAAAGACTCTATGTTTTTGAAGACAAATGATTCATCAACAATTGGGTAAGCATAGGAAATTGCTTCCCTCTAAATTTCTAAGCTTCAGCTTCCTTGTATGATATTCAATGAATTATCAACATAAAAGTAAGTTCATTCACCTTTAACCAGAAGGTGCAGAAGGACCAGTCAAATACTCTTGGGTATTGAGGTAATCTACAGAATCACTAGTAAATAGAATAACCATGAAGTAAACAAAAATCTACTAACTACTTCTAAAATAGGCAATTTATGAAATAACCTAAGAAAGACAAACGAGGAAGAAACTGGAAGTGACTAAATATAAACGACACATATGTAGATTTAAATGCACTAATTCTCAAAGAAATTAAATACATTCCAGATTTTGATTCAAACATCTAAACCATATCATGCATCTGTGTATTCATATATTAATCGGATCAAAGTCTAATTAAAAATCAGTCACCAGCTGTTTAAGAAAATCTAGCAAAAGCTTAAGCTAATTATCTACTTCAAAAACTGAAACTATCTATTTTCTACCTTGATTTTCCAACCCTTTTTCAGTTCAGAGTTCCCCTATTCATAGTTTTGCATCCGAGAGAGCCTCCAGAAAAACCCGGCCTCTCGGACACCAAAGGAAAACCATTTAAAGCTAGTTATGTAACTGATAAAAATAGAGTTTCAAAACACGTGCCACTTAAAACATAAAGTAAGGGAAAAAGTTGTCCCAAATATCGCTAACTCCCATCGGGGCCTTCAGATGTGGCAGTCTACATGAGCTTCAAGGTTCGGAACACATTTGTTAATTCCTGGGTTAGTTGGGAATGTAGGTTCTTCAGGCCTGTTAGCTTCACCCATGTCACATTCTTTTCCCACCTCAACTCCCTAATTCTCTCCGCCTGCTTCAGTAACTGACCTTTGTTCAGCAGCAACATGGATTCCACATTTGCAATTCTAGTGAAGTCCTGAACTATCAACACTTCATTTTATTTGAGAGTGTTCATGGCATCTGTGAAGATCTTGACCATGGCATCTACATCTCTATTTCCTCCATCAATCTGCAAAATACTTGAAGGGTTCACTATCTTGATATCTTTCAGTGTATCCGCATGCATATCCATCACTTCCTTTTCGATTGCTTTGACTTGAGAGATCGCAGCTTTAAACATTTTATTTTTCCATCCGAAGTTCTGCTTTAGGATAAAAAACATACAAGGGTCTACCAATTTCAATTGATTTTCAGTTAAGAATTGAGTCACACCATAGCTTTCTATTTCTTGAACCTGTATGACGATCACTGCGCATTTCGCTTCTTCCATTTCCCAATTTGGATCTAGGGTTTGAATCTCACCAAGTAATGTTTCTCCATCGAGGAAAGTAGATATAAACTCACAGATGAAAGCACTACCTTCATTAATGACATTGTTTATGCAATATTTCACGATCTCCACAAGAACCTTTCCCTGCTGAATTTGTTTCACTAGCCTTTGGCTTTCAACTGAATTCAGATCGAAATCCTATGAAGAATGAGCTAGAGGTAGAACCCCATCATCAGCGAGTGAGGAAAGAAACTTAGCCATGGTGGAAACTAGCTGTTTTAACTTCCATTTCTCTTTCCCATATTTTTGTGACTGCCTAAGCATATGATCAGCTGAGAACTTAAACAGGTGATCCCTAGAATCCTTGTTTAGAACACCATGTTCCATTTTTGTGATCTCAAAGTCTTCGACCTCTGGTTCTTGAATTCCTTCTTTAGGCTTGAAAGTGGCTATCTTCACAATCACCTTTCCAGTTAACGGATCAGTAGATAGCCTAGCATCACTCTTCACTCTCTTTTCTTTGGGAGTTTGGGTAGCATACTTGGTAACAATCTCTTTTACAGGGAGTGAAATGGGTTTATAGCTCTTTCTTTTATTCACCAATTCAGTAAGCCAAGGAGGAACTGAACCAGTGACTATCTGATTGTTAGGGGTTTTTGCAAGAGTATCCTCAACCTGAGGTACCTCTGTATTCATAATAGAATTTTCCTGTTCTTTTACTTGTTGATCTGGAGAAAATGAATTATCATCGTCATTGATCTCAACATCCAAGTAGTCGAGTCCTAAAGCTACCATCTGAGAATGCTTCTTTGATCTTGTTCTCGGTCTCGATCTTGGTGCAATTGGGTGCTTGCAGAAAATCACCTTTTTCTTGGGAGGCAAAATTTTACCTACATTTGGAGCCATAGGAGATACATTAGATGAGGCATGCTTCATTTTCACTAGGGTTGGTTTTGCACTGTGATTTTCAAGAGGGGGGTTCTTAGCTCTCTCCTTCTTCCTTTCCATTAACTAGCTTTCTATGACCCCGAAGATGATTCGGACCCTTAGCTTTATATCATCTTCTTCTTTCCTGTTCCAATCTATGTCCAGGGGAACTTTTGCATCCACATTGTTAGCCTCTAAACTTGTGGTTTTAGAACAGTCCTCTTCCACATCTTTAATATCAAAATTCAAATTTAACATTTTGATCTATGGGATTACAAGCCTAGAATGATCTCATTTCTAGATTGCTTCCTCATCACTGAGATCTTCCCATAGGTCTTCTAGGTGTGAGCTGGGTGAAGCATAATTACTTAGGCTTAAAACCTACTTGGCGAAGCCTTTGTTGACAAAATCTCTTCTTAACTTATAAAAATACAAGTGGAAGTTTAACAAATTGCTTCCTATCACTGAAGCATCCATCATATTATTACAGATTAAATTACCAATTTTAACTAGGAACATGTAAGGCCATTTTTCTTCTGGCAAAGCATTTTTGATGACCATAAATAATTTCCTGCAAACCTCTACCAAAATAAAATAGTCGAAAGAAAACCTTGGGAGCCTGAGAGGTTCATCATCAAAGCCTCCAATCTGAATGTAAGTGAAACATGGGAATTGGATATACAGGCTGCCATAAGTCTGAATTAGTTTTTGTGCCTCCAATGAAACTCTTTGGTTTGGGACCCCAGCAAATTGTTGACACAGTTTACCCAGGAAAACATCATGGACCTTCCTGTAATTTTCCAAAATTTTATCTTTCCTTAACAAAGGACAGTGCTCATAAATTAAAATATCTTCATTCCAAGGAACATGTCAGATAGTGGACAAATCCTGTGTGCATGCTAGGAAATATATCAAATCAGAAGACATAAAGAATTCCTTCCTAATGGCCTGAGCTTGTTTGAGTTGGTCTCTCAAGGAACTGTTGCCCAAATTTTCTATCCTATGCAATTTGGCCTAGTCTACCCTATGTGACCGTCTAAACCCCTTATCCCTCCTAAAAGTGCCTGTTTACCAATTTTTGATACCAAGATCAATCGGGTGAATTTACTATGTTTTGAATGGATTAGGGTAAAATTCTCAATTTTGTTGGATCACATTCATACTCATTCTCTGAATTTCTTTCTTTCTTCTCTTTCCCGGGCTTTCTGATTTTAAAATCTTCTGTGTTTTCCACACCGAAACAGTCATGTCCCTTTTTGAAGTTATGTCTCAGCTCATCGCTCTGTCGCATCATTTTTATGTCATGTCCTTATATTGCGCGACTGCGCGATGAGTTGCAATCGAGGGTCATCGCGCAATTGCGAGCCATTTATGAAGAGTTCTGCTCTGTCCGCGAGTGCGCGATGAGATGTTTTAAATGTGTATCGCGTAGTCATGATGTCTTTTGCGGGTCAGGTTCCTAGTTCGCGAGTCAGGGATGAGTAAATAATATGCATGTCGCGCACTCGCTCAAGTATTTCTCGGTAGTCATAAGGGCTCGCGAGTGTGCGATGAGTTAAAAAGGGAAGGTCGTCGCTCAGTCACCAGTAAGAAGAGGAAAAGGGGAGATCAGCTCGTGAGTGTGCAATGAGCTGGAGGGGAAGTCGTCACGTAGTCGCCGATCAACTCAGACAAAAGGAAAATGTGCCTGCGAGTATGCGACGAGTTAGGGGATAAAGTCATCGCGCAGTCGCCAGACATTAAAGATCAGAGAAAGGTAGCTTGCGGGTGAGTGACTGTAGAAAAAGGAAGCTCGTCACGCGCCCGCAGTAAAGGGTAAGGTGAATTTTTAAAGCTTGTGAGTTGGTGACCGAGTAGAAACCGGATGCTGTCGCCCACTCGCGCACAGGTTGGAAATAGAGTAAAAGGTTGGGCGAGTGCGCAACCGAACAGGATGTGCAATGAGGAAAATGAATGTCACTCAGTTGCTGAGAATAAAAATTTAGTTCAACGTAGCCTGTGACTATGCGATGATTGGATTAGCTGAAAGTTTTCAGAAGCCAGGTTGTTAAGTTTGCAGAAGAGAGATGTTTTTCTCGGCTTGCAGGGTTTCAAAGGTTCGTCAGAGTATTCTAAATTGTAGAATTATGCACAGAATGGTCTACTGATATCTGAAATAGATTTGTTTCAATATTAGAAAATAGAAAAGGAGATTCAGTGTGCGACATGTCAAGGAACAGATGGCATCGCTTACTCAGCGAATGAAAAGAAATAGAAATATCAAATATTTTCTAAAACGCTGGAAGGATCAAATTTTTGAAAGGTCAGAAGAGTTATTGCAATTCAGAGACTTGTGTGACTCTTCTAGAGGGATAGGATTGCTTCTGTGAAGGGGCATTTATGTTGATATTTCCTGGGTATGAATTTTGGGTCACCAAGTGGTATTTTGTAAAACTTTTGAAGGGATAAGCGGTAGCTGGATAGGCCAAAATCCGATCCAGAAGTTATTGCTCTAAAGAATGCAGTTGGCCCAAAAAAGCATAAGTATGAGTTGGGGACTCATTTGTAGGGGGTTTTGATTTATGTAAGGAGGCATGATTTGTGACATTTTCTCAGTCCTTGGTATATTTTTGTGCATAAGTCTGTAACTCATTGTGAGAAATAATATGCAGAGCTTGAAGTTCTTGGAATCAATTTATTGAATTGTGTCAGCCTTATCTCTTTTTTCCTTGTTTGTATACATTGTAGATGGTTGATTGGTTAATCATGAATGATTTTATTTCCTTTTAATCATTTCCCATGTGTAGCATCTACTTGCAGAAGAGTATGTTTGCTTGCAGGTTGTAACTCATGTCTTAGTTTGAGCTGTTAACTGTGAAGTATTTCCTCTTAACAGGTTTAATTATGACCTTGTTATGAAATATTAATGCATGCCTATACAAGAGATTTGTGTTTTACCTGCAATTCAGTTAAGTTGACTCAGGACTTAACCCTGTGTGTGTTATGTTTTCATGTAAAATTTGGTGCATCACCTAGTAGGTAGTTTGCTTTCAGTTATTTCCCTTTCATGCATTCCTTCTATCCCTTTCCCTCAAAAGTTTTACTTTCCTGTTTAAGAGCAAGCTAAGGTGATTATCCAAGAGGAACCAGCCTAGAATTTGGTGGTCTCATCTTGGTTAGCAGAGGTCCCACAACCTTGAGATGACTCCCTTGTTATACAGGATTATCAAGACCAAGAGAGCTTGAGATCAGAGGCGCAAATTCAGTTTATAACATTTCTGGCACGCTCGGTGGGACAGTAAAAGAAGTTCATTACAGAACATTATGTTATCTCTGATATGCAGGTCACATAATACAAACTTTTAAGAAGTTGTTCTGACGAGTATATCTGGCGACTCCACTGGTTTCAAAGTTT
>MU224661.1:293496-315730 GCA_018584345.1 Thuja plicata
GCTCTAATTTCAGAAGCCAACTTCATTGGATCATTATCTTTCAACTCTAAATTGAATAACTTCATTAACAACTGAATGATTTCAAGTTCTGAATGAGAATCATACAGATCTTTGAGTTTCTTTAATGTTGCAAATGCATTTTTACAAGAGATTATATGTCTACTTACCTCTTCAGTAATTGAGGTAGCATTCAACGCATAAGCCTTTTTATCTTTACTCTTCCAGATGACAAGTTCTTTTTCATCTGAAGGTTGTTGTAGCTCTCCTACACTATCATCTTTGTTTTCACAAATATCATCCCACAAATCATTAAAAGTAAGAGTATTTTTAACTTTTCACAACCATTCATGATAATTCTCTTTTCTAGAAAGAACTATTCCAACAATTGAAATTAAAGAATGCATTGGAATATATTGTTCAATCTAAAATCTATTTTTGAATTCTATACTATACAGAAGAAAATCATTTACTTCACAATCGAAATCAAAACTCAAGATCCTGTAGTTTTTTTTCTATAGGTTCTGCAATTTGGCTCTGATACCACTTTAATAGGCCCAAAAATAATATATTAAAAATGCACACACAGACATCCAAATAGAATTGAAAAACTGGAAAATATATTACAATCCGAACTGTTGAGACAGTTGGAAGAAAACTACCAAAACATTAAAAATAATAAACTACTAAAAACTACTAAAGATAACTAATAAGTAAAATATCCCGTTTATCCCGTAGGATTAGTTATCAGGGAGAAGATGGCAATCTGCACTTTAGAACAGTAAATGGCTTCTTGTATGGCATAGAAAATTGAATCTCCCAAATGAAGTTCTTGATCATCCAGAAACGTTGAACATCCCTTTTCTTCCAGCGCATCATAAAGTGCAAAAGCCAGAGTATCTTTGACGTCAGGACCTCGGTGGTTGATGAACGCATCATATTATTTTTTACATAACATTGCTTTAGATGAGGAGGAACATGCCATCAACTCTAACACCCAAACAATGATTAACAATATATCTGGATTTTGATAAAACTATGAGAAATTTTGGAAGCCTTGAAGCAAGAATACCAATATTAAAAACTAATACGATTTTCTCTGCTCGAGACTTCATTTCAGAACTCAAGTGGCAAGTGGTCTTTTTAAATAGAGACGCATTAACATTCATGTCTCGAACAATGCTTACAAATTGCGTCTACTATTTTTTCTACTATTTTGCGAGTGGCGTGCAAAAGACGTTATAGAATGGAATAATATAACTTTTTCCTAGACCATTTCCATAAAATATGAGTCCCATTCTTCAAATTTGGATACGCAAGCGAAGACTTGTGTCGCACAAATGTCTCCTCTCGCCTTTTGTCCATATTGTTTTATATACTAAATAAATTATCTTAAAAATATACATTATCTGAAAAGATGTTTAATTTGAACATCTTTTATTCATATTCATACTACTTATAGTCAATACCTAACCCATGACGTTAATCATGTTATACAATATGTTTATGTACTTAGTCTATGGCGTTAAATGTGTTTTATTATTACGTCATAGGCGTTTCTATTTTGGAAAACCCTGGCCTACTTTGTGCGATGGACGGTTGAAAGTGGTGGAGAGCCCAATGACTGCGATTCAAATCATCACCACCGTTCATCATTTTCTACTTTACATGTAGCTTGTTCTGTCAGTTTCTTTGTAGCTTGTTCTGTCAGTTTCTTTGTGTCCATCGGATCGTAGCTTGTTCCGTCAAATTCTTTGTGTCCATCGGATTTCTAGGGTAAAAAGCATAACCAATCACCATGATTTTGACCTCTGGACAGTACGATAAGCAAAGCAGCCCGATCAACATTTTGAATGGCAATTATCTGCACAAAAAATCTTCCTTCCACTTTTAATATAACTTTCCCAGCATTTTCTGGAGGATGAAGTATAAATGCGGTTACAACTTGGAGATTTCTAATATCTTCAGCTACAGCCCTATTCTGTAATCAGAATCATATCTATATGGATTTCTACATCTTATTCCTTAGGTATATGTGGACCCTATAGAAAGATTGTAACGTTTTTGCTTCTGAAGGATCAGGCAGTTCCTAGGATCTTCTTGATATCTTTCTGCAAACATAAAAAGAAAATATTAGTGTCTGTCTTGAAGCATGTACCTTATTACCACATCAAACATTTACTGTTCAGAAATAGGTTCTTGTTGTTGTTATGATTGACATGCAACAGAGGCCCAAACAATTAATCATCATGAGAAAGTATATAGAAGGTATGAAACTACAAAAGAGGGATTGTTATGTACTTCAATACTCAGTGGAGAAGTTGTTGGAGCATATCAATCAACCACATTTCCATCTTTGTCCACCAGAAACTTGGTGAAATTCCACTTAATATTGTCACCCAAAAAACCACCTTTGCTTGATTTCATGAACTTAAAGATAGGAGTTGCATTATCACCATTGACCTCAACCTACGTCACAGAAGTACAATATAAATACTAAAAATTCCAGTAAGCATACACGATAAGCTAGTTATTACAAGATTGATTCTTATATGACAGATGAATTCACATCAATAGAAAAACAAAATAACCATGATAATAACAAAGTAGGAGTGATATGTTGACCTTGTCAAATATTGGAAATTCTGCTTTAAAATGAGTGCATGCCACTTCTGCAATCTGCTCGTTGTCACATGGTTCCTACCCAGTAAACTGAAGATATTAGAAATTTCCAAGTTGTAACCATTTTAAGGCATTTTGTCAAACAGTTCAAGGACCCTGTTTATACTTCAATCATGGAATTCTATGAGATACGCATCTCTCTAAGGTATTATGTTAAACACTACATGCACCTTTTCTATAATTCCACATTTTGGCACATGCAAAGAAGATGGTGGAAGAGGTTGCAACGTTTGGCTCCAAACTTTCCAATTGTATTTGCTTGAAAGTTTCTTAAATCTTTTTAAGAAATCTAATTTGTGCATATCCTGCAATCAAGGCATTCAATGAGACCACATTTATTTTGGTACTCCATCAAATAGTTCATGGGTGTTCATGGGTTTTGTGTATGCTTCCACATTTTGCAAACATGACTACAGAGCATCTCTAACTACAACATCGGACAAAATTCCTCTATCATTTATAGCTTTTTGGGTACTACAAACCTGTTCCAAAGCTCCCATTTGGCAAGGCTGGGAATATACTGACAAATGTAAACTAATCGGATTGGAAACCTGTTTGCTATTAAGAGTTCTTCCCCTAGATATTAACATCTCGTTGTTCCTGAATCTGGTTTTCCAAAAAATTTCTCCTCTTGCTGAACACCGAATGTGGTCCAAGCGTGTTTTTTTTTCTTCTTGCTACTGTTGAGTTCGAGTATCAACATATATTAAAAAAAATTCATAAATATGTAGGCATGCATGCATAATGTGCTTCTTGTGACAATGCACATTAGGCACTTGGGACAATACACATATGCCACTTTTCACAATGTCACCTACCTGCAATCAAGAACCCATTATCGTGGCACAGGAGCACATTATTTTACAACAATAGCCCAACGTGGGGTCTATTGTTTTGGATTCTGCGATTTGTCGGGACATTTGAATTGGTCTTTTTTTATTATTATATATTTTTAGCTTTAGAGTTACAAATATAATCATGACAAATATTTAATGTTAAGTGAAAAATTGTTTCGTTGAAATAGATAAAGAATTATCTTATTTTTCATTTTTACATTTTTTTACTCTTAAATATAACATTTTTAGTTTCTTTAATTTATAAAATGTGATTATATAGGTCATCTTATTATTGGTTGAAATTATATAAAGATTTCTTCTTCAACAATTTATTAGAATTGTTTATTGATTTTAATTATTTTCTTATACTATCTTTAATAAAATATTAAGATATTTTGTATTCGTTCATAAAAAAAAAAATTATATTTTAAATGCATTTTGCAAACTTAAAACTATTATGGTAATTTAAAATAGAATAAACAATAAAATCAATATACCATGAATTTATTATTTTGTCTCTAGTTATTTTAATGTGGTTGATAATAGACAACTCTTTTGTTTCATAGTCACTATATTTATATAAATAATTGTTTATGTATTTTAAAATTGTATTAAAAAAATATTTTTTTACATAAAATAATATATCTTCCATCCACATATCAAATTATTATCTCTAATATAATTTCCTATTGGCTAATTCTTGCACCTCTTTTTAGTTCTAGCCCTAGTCACCTATAACCTTTTTAATGTGAGGCATTCACTTTCAATCATCCACTACTTTATTACACCATAGACATTTTATATGAATAAGCCAACCTCATTTTGGAAATCTAACGGTCCCTATTATCTAAATGGGATGGACGACCATTGTAGCATTTATAACCATTGATTATCGGTCAATTTCTTTACGTACAACATAATCCAAATATTACCACTAATCCCTTTTGGTTATTCAGGAGGACGCTTTTCTTTGAAAATTTCTTGGAAAAATGGCTGTAAAAAATGAGATACTATTAATTATTATTCTTGAAGAGGGTGATCAATTGGGATTGTTATATAACATATTGGATAATTTGAATAGTAGAATGATTAGGGTTGATTAAATCATGATAAATATATACATGTCAGTTTTTCTTCTTTAATAGGGTGATCATTTGGGAATTGTTATAAAATTTCAATAGTAGAGTGGTTAGGTTCAATTGAATTCTGGTCATTAAACTACTTGTGTTGATTGATTATTGAGAAGATAATATTCTTCCTTTCAAATTTGACATATGAAATTTGGAAAAATAAAAATTGATATGTGGAGAGGTAGAGAGGGGAGATATATAGCAGTATAGATAGATGGGGAGATAATGAGAGGGAGAGATAGATGAATGCAAAGAGGAATGTGTATTTGCAGATAGAGAAATGAAGATAGAGGGAGAGAGAAAGAGGGAGAAGATATAGAGATACAAAGTGGTAGAGGAAGAGATAAAGATAGAGAGAGATAGGGAAACAGAGAAGGAGAGAAAGAGAAGCAAATATCAAAATACATGAAGGAAGAGAGAGAAATAGAGATATACATATGGTGAGATGGAGTAATAAAGAGATAAAAATATAAGGAGATATATAGGAGAGAAAAAGAGAGGCAGAGATAAATAGATAGATAGAGAGACATCAAACATAGATAAGTAGATATATATAAATAGAAATCAAGATGGGGAGAGATAAAGAGTGGGAGAGAAAAAGATTATGACCATCTAAATATGAGAGATATATAGTGATAGAGAGGGATGGAGAGATGACAAGATAGAGATAGAGACAAAGGGAGAGATGGGGGACGAAAAATGGATATGTGGAGATTTAAAGGTATATGAAGGGGGTTATGGAGAGAGGTGGATGAACAAAGAGAGGGAGATTTATCTAGATATGGAGGGGTGAGAGGAAGATATAGATAGAGATGAATATAGAGTGAGAGGATGGGAGAAAATTTATAGATAGATATAGAGAAATTGACAGGTAAAGATAGAAATAAATCTAGAGAGATACATAAGGAGACATAGAGAGGATGAGAGGGAGAGACCGACAAAGGGATAGATACTTAATTGACCTTCCATACATCTACGGCATACCCATTGCACACTAAGGTGTGATTGCTAGTTTATATATTGTTATAGACATAGTCTATGACATTGAATGTGTTTTATTTATAAATTTTTACCTGGTCTTGCCAAAATTTAATTGAAATCTAGATCTGATGTTTCTTCACACGAGCGAAATTAGTCTTCAAGTTTAGAATTTTCAGCTATCTGTTGTATTTTATATCCTTTGAAGTCAAATTAGTGTTCAAAGGTTTGAATTTTAATGTTCATATATCACGTGATTTAATATTTAGACAATATGAAAAATATTATATATAAAAGAAAAATTGACTTACTCAAAATAATTGTATTAGCATAAAAAAGAATGGAGTCACTTTTTATGTTTACAAAGAAATGACTTAAAAGAGCTAAAATCTCTCAAAATCTCTATTCTTCTATCACTTGTATCCTTTTCGAAAATAAAAACAATAACTATTAACCTAGATACATATATAGTTAGTGCCTTGAAATTCAAAATAATCAAAATAATATTTAACAATAAAAAAAAAGAATGATGGGAGATGGATCTCTAACTAGAATTTGGATGGGAAAATGATGGAAGGACAACTTTTAAACTAGGGAATCCCATCCCACACGCTTCCCTGCCTCCCATGCGCTTCTAGTGGGGGTGCCATTAATGGCCTCCATCTCTCTCAGGTACGATGGCGGTAACAAACAACTCAATACTCGCAACCATAATAAAGATGGGAGCGCAAGTTTTTTAAAAAGTATTATTGTTGACCCCAGAGCAACTAATCTAGGAGGAGATAATACTTCTCTTGCAGAGGAGAGCACGCAAGACCAGGAAACAGATGGAGAACGAGGAGTGAGATCCAAGCAAAGATCCTTCAAGCAGGCAGTCCAAAATGAGAGGGTTCTACGAGAAGGCACCTCATTCATCTCATCCATCACCCAAGACTCAGAGGTAGCCGCAGGAGATGGAGGTAAGGTTTTGTCGCCTTCCAAACTCATCATTAAGCCTAATCCACAAATGATAGTCGTAATTGATGGTGCAGGAGCACTTACAAGGTACATGTACACCAAGAAGGAACAATAGGTAAATGTTATGCCATGGTCAAATTGTTTTATTTTAAACATGTAAAGATCATTGAATATGTAAAAGGGTCTTTGTATGTAAGGCTAAACAAGTCATTTTGTCTGTTATTATCAAATTGTCAAAAGAGGTCCTGATTAGGCAAAATTTATAAAAAGACCCATGAGAGGATAAAAATGTGATAAAAGGTTTTAAATAGGCCCATATGATATGTTTAGGTGTGTTTTACAAAATGGTGATGTCCAAAGTTAATAAGATGTCAAAAATGCAAAAGTTGCATATTGCAACTTTGCACAATTGCATTGCAAAAAGTTGCAAAACGAAAAAAAAAGATGTGGTTCGGTTCCAAAGAAGTTGGAAATTTTGTAACTTCCCTAAAAAGCATAATTACCATGGAATGGTCAGATTTGGTTGAGGGAGAGATTAGTTTGAGGTGTGGAGAAAGTGGAAGTTTTAAAAATCACCTCTAATTGTCTTCCTCATTCCGCAGAATGGAAGAGAGACATGAGGATTTAGCTATGTAATGATTGAGACCCTGCATGTAGGGATCAATCATGGTGGATGAAGAAAGTTTCCTTCATGTATTTTCATTTTAACTTATCAAGCATTAATTAAATTGTATGCTAGTTTAAAGTTTTGAGACAATCTTTACTTTCAGTTACATTTTTGTTGTTCTTTGCAATCTTTATGTGGGTGTATAGATTAAACATGAAAGGAAACCTATTGGAAAATATAGGTATTTATCCTAGCTCTCTTTTGAGACCAATGGGAGCAATTTTGGTGAAGCATATACCAAGTTCCATGGAGTTTTCCAAAAAATTCTAGAAACCCTCTCCAAGAAACCCGCCTGTGAAGGTTTAGAGATTTCTCGAGTTTTAACCAATGAAAAATTATAAAAATTAATTTGTTTGAAACTAGACTTGGTGATCTTTCATTTAAAACATGTTTGGTCTAATTTGGTTGAGATTTGGGCAAAGTTCTTAGATGCCCTTGGAACTTAAAGAATGGATTTTCTAAACTTTTCATGACAGAAAAAGACCGTGAGTGCGGGAGCAATATGTTTCCAATGAAGTGTTGGATCTTTCTTAGTTTTTAGTATGTTTTAGGGATCACACTTTCTCACATCTTCACTGGAGCAATCAAGGATTTTTTTTACTTCAAAAGTTATACATCTTTGTGTGTGGTTCTATCCAGAGACACCAAGAAGGTATATTTTGAGTATTTGTTTCCAATATTGTATTTAATGGATGAATGGAAGCATGGTATGTTTTGGGAGAACTTGATTTTAAGTTGTGATAAGATTTTTAGGACCCTTAGGAGGTTTGGGAATCAGCATTGAAGCATGAAACCTTGTTTAAGCACTTAAATGGTGTGAAGTGAAGTGGAGGTGAGAGCTAGTGTTGTGACCCTAGATTGGTCATATCAATGGATTGGATCATAGTATCAATCCTAGTTTACACACTTTTGAGAGACATTGAGATAAATTGGAAGATTCTTGGAAGAATCTTGGAACTCACTGACTCGACTTACATCAATTAAACAGGAGAAAAATAGACATAGAGATAGTGCAACATTTTTTGCTGCGGTTAATGTATCTAGAATACCTTCTAGAAAACATGGAGTTAAAAACTAGGGTTTCACTTCTCGTATTGCAAAATGTTGCAAAAATGGTTATTTTTAGTGTTCTTAGTAGATACTAAATCCCAGAAAGCCATCGTTGATAGACAATTCTGGATAGTTGGTCCTTATGAATTCACAGCCATCCTATGGTCACTCAAAGCCTCACATAGTGAAGTTCTGGCACTCTCAAGCCCCAGGTGGGTGGTTATTAGGGATGTTCCTCCATTTCTATTAAACCTAATTCCTCAAGCACTCGAACCAGTAGGTAAGGTGTTAAGAGTAAATCAATCTAATGTCCTCATCCCACATGTTGATGTTAGAGTTGTTATCTCCCTTAAACCTGGTATAGATTTCTCTGAATCACTACATTTTGACCTCGGTAGCTGCCCCATTCAATGCGTTGTTACCTTTTTGGGTGGTATTAATAGTTGTTATCTCTATAGGAAGGAAGGTCATAAGAAACAGGATTGCCCTATTTTGAAAAAGCGTAATCCCCTGCCTCTTGGAAATTCACCCTCGTCTGCTGATAACCCTCATTCCCCTTCGCTTCTTCAATCTGTTGATGATCCTTCCATTGCCTCCCAATCTCTTACCTCTCATATCCTCCCCACCCAGCCTGCACAGAGTCCTCCACCTAGTCTGAACACCAATGCTGCAACTTGGATACAAGACTCAGCTAAAATATCTGCTACCCTTGATAAATATCAAAGGACAAATTAATAAACAACAATCCCTCCCTTCCCTGACCTCTGTGGTCGTTGAAGCAATGCTGGAACTACCCAGTGCTAGTTAGATAGAATTTGGATTGGGCCCTAGTAAACATTTCCCATAGCCACAGCATAGAACTCTCAATACTTAGCAAAAAACATTAGAAAGGATCCAAACTAAGGTGGATAAGATAAGGTCTATCCCAAGACCCAAGTTGAAGATATATTCTATTCTTCCTCCAGGTCAAGATTTTCCTACTAACCAACCTACTACCCTTGGAGTATCAATTGACAAGATTGTTAGCCCTGGGGATTTTTCTCTCCCTTTTGGCTCCCCCACTGCAACAGGTTCTACTGATCAGGGTAGTAGTCTAGAGGAAGAGAGATTGATCTCTAATCTATCCTAGGAAGACAAACTCAATGAATTCTCGGTGGTATTAACTCCAATACCTCCTCCCCTCCAATCCCCACCTGATCAGTGGAAATATGAATCTAGGAGGAAGAAAAGAACGGAGTTACCCACCTTATCAAAGGATACAATTGGGATGGAGGTTGGGCAGGCGAAGGGTCTTGAGCTTGAGGAAGGAGAGATCAATAGAGATCAGGAGGATTCCACCAAAGAAGAAGGTGATAAGTTCATCTTTAACTCAGAGTCAGAGGTGAAACATAAGAAGGATAGTAAGCCTAGCAATAAATGCTCACAGGATGTTGTGGATGGCGTTATCCTAAAGAAGAAGATAGGTAGACCTTCCTTGATGAATGGTAACAGTAAAGCTTTTAAATATCTAAAGAAAAATATACCTCAATGTTTCAAGAGTTTTAGAACTCCCATGGACACAGACAAATAATATTTTCTCATGTTATTCATTTTTGCATCCTGGAATGTCAGAGGTTCGGAATCCTCTGACAGAAAATAGGTAGTCAAGAGATTCCTACAAATTCGTAAGGAGATTGTGATTCGTAAGTTGCAAGAAGTCAAGGTAGTACACTTCACACTAGACATTGCATTGAAATGTATTTGGAAGGATGCAATTGCTTATTCTTCTAAGCATCAAAGTGGTAAAGGAGGGACTTCTATTTTGATTGGTCCTAAGTGGAGGAAAGCTATCAAAGAATGGGGATTCTCTCCATGCAACAGAGCAGTCTAGGTTGCATTTATGGTTGAGGAACAAGTCTTTGGAATCTGTTCTATTTACACTCCCAATGATCGTCATAGTAGAAATCACTTGTGGAAATGGAACTTAGATTAGATAACAATCCTTGGATCTTAGCGGGGGACTTCAACATGGTTGAGAGAGCTCAAGACAAGGTGGGAGGTCTGAGATTTGAATGGAAAGGGAATGAAATTGTATTCTGGAGCTAGATGATGTCTAAAATGAACCTATTTGATCCCTTGGCTCAGAAGAAAAGAGACTCAAAAGGGGTGTGGTTTACCTGGTCCAATTTCCAAAGATGAGATAAGAGGATCTACTCAAGGATAGATAGATTTTATATGAATAAACATCTCTTCAGTTGTCCCCTACCAACTGGGGAAAATTGTGTTCAAGTTAACCCCTATACCCTTTTTAGAACACCATCCTATATTAACCTGTATTCACCTAATCTCCGGACAAAGGGACAAACCTTCTAGAAAATCAGCTTTTGCACTTAAATCATTTCTCCTAAAGGATGAATATGTCCAGGCTTCCATTAAAATTATAGCATGGTATAATGTGGAAGTTGTTCACCATGGGTCTGAGTTAGACAGATGGAATCAAACCACAGAATCCTGGAAGAGGATGCTTAATATTGTAGGGAAGAAGAAGGCCAAAGATGAAAGCAGAGAAGAATATAGATTGGTTGAGAGTTTACAGGAGGCTGAACTTCAGATTCAGGACAAGCCCTCAGAACCAAGGTTGTTGGACAAAGTGATGTTCTGTAGAGACTCCCTTAGAAAGCTACAAGTTACTAAGAATAGGGGTGCTAAGGTGAGAGCAAGGATTAACTGGGTCAACCTAAGAGACAAGGGGTCTAAATTCTTCTTCCACACTTTAAAAAAAATGAAGCTAGGGATACAATTGCTTGCATCATGGATCAAGGTGAAACTATCACATCCCAAGAAGGTATTGTGGACACCTTCACAATATTTTAAAGTAACCTATTCACCACAAAAGATAATGTCTCTATGGATATGGCCATACAGAGGATCAGAGGGATCATCCCTAAGAATGTATCTACATAGGATGCAACTATAATAGGGAGGGAGCTCTCAATGGAGGAAGTCACAAATCCAATTTTGAGCATGGAAAATGAAAAAGGCTCCTAGTCCTGATGGGCTTACAATTGAGTTCTTTAAAACTAATATTAGTTGGGTGTGCAATAATCTACACGAGGCCTTCATTGAGGCCATTGCATCTGGCACCTTAGGTTTTGCATTAAATGTTGGCCTGATTAAGTTGATCCCCAAGGAAGGTGATAGACTTCTGATCAAGAATTGGAGGCCTATCACCCTGGTTAATGTAGGGTACAAGATCCTTGCCAAAGCTCTCTCCCAAAGAATTATAAATATGCTTCCTAAGGTCATTAATAATATAGAGATGGGTTTTGTTAAGGTGAGATACATCTTAGAAAAAGTGGTTACATGCTGGGAAGCTATGGACTGGGTCAAATCATCAAGACAATAGAGGGCTATGGTGCTCATTGACTATGAGAAGGCTTATGATCATATTGAATGGAAATTTATCTTGTGTAATGCTATACTGCCTGAGGTTCCCACCCTACTTTTGTAAAATGGTTTTCACCTTACTCCGTGGAGCTATGGCGGCAGTAGAGATCAATGGAAGAAGATCATAATTCTTTGAGCTTACTAGGTCCATCAGGAAGGGATTCCCTCTTGCCCCCTCCTTCTTTTTCGTAGCTGCAAAATCTCCATTACCTGCTTAGGGATGATACCCTGTCTCCTATAGTGAAAGGTGTTTCTCTTCCCAATGAACAAGAGGTGTCCAACATTCAATTTGCTGATGACACAACCATCCTACTAAACCTTGAAGAGAATAATATGGTCTACCTTATGAACAAACTGGACTTGTTTTATCTAGCCTCAGGCAGTAAGATCTCTATCTCCAAGTCTATCATGCTAGGTTGGGATCACAACCCTCTGAGATGGTGGGGAAGTTTGAATTAGAATGGGGAGGCCCTAACCATATTGTGAGATACTTAGGAATTCCATTTTTTGTCGTTCCTAATATTAATGAAATGTGGTGTTGGGTGAAAGATAGAATTCTTAAGAAACTAAATAAGTGGGAAAACAACCTCCTTTCCTTCCCAAGAAGGGTAAAAGTTTGTCAAAAAATCCTTTCTTCTTACCCCATTTACTTCTCTTCTTCCTGGATTTTTAACCAAAATGAGTTTAGCCTTATTCAGAAGTTTGTTAGGGACTTTCTCTAGTCTAATGGTCTCATGGGAATGGTGCACCAGAGAGAAGGCCTAGGAGAGACTAAGGCTAAAGGATCTCATAACACAAGGCATAGAACTGGCAGTTAAATGGATTGCTAATAGGGAGGAACCATGGAAAATATTGATTAGAAGCAACCTAACGAGGGCTCATCCAAGAAATTCCAAGTCCTAGACTAATCTGTGCTATTCAAACCTACTTGGTATAGAGAGTAATGTAGTTGTGCAAGGCTCCAATGTCTTCAAATACATTTGGAAGAGCTAGAAATATGTGAGGAAATTATTAGGTAACATTGGTCCTTTAGAAGGAAGGGGAGTGGTATGTGGCTCAAAGTCTCTATGGTGGAATTTGAAACATAAAAACAAACCTCTGGCCTAATTACAAGGATACTCCATGAGGGAATGGGAAGAGAAAGGTGTCAGTAAGTTTGTGATTCAGAATGGAAAAATTATTCCATGGGAGATGATGGAATCAAAAATTTTCATTTTTATTTCATCACCAGAAATAAAGACAAAATAGATGAAACTAAACCACAAATCTAAAATTGTAGAGCACAATGAATTTCCATATGAAAAGAACATAGTTTGGTAATATTCGGTATAGACGGTTTTAACAATCAATTAAATTGTTTACATGTCATATTTACCAAAAAAAGTGCCACACATGTCACATGGCAACATTGCCTCCTACCGTGTTGATAATGACATTTCCTATCAAGCTTCGTCAAGTGACAAAAGTCTGTCTAAATTCAACTATTGCTTGCCTTCAGAATGTCTGAACAAAGATTCCTAGAAATTGAAGTCCAACTCCTCAGACATCAAAAGACTGTCACTTGACGTCTCTATTTTTGGCATAGTCAAAGAAATTGAAATTGGCGGTGACATGGGCTTCTCTGCCAAAATGTCGTTACTATTTTTGCATGTGGAGGAGATTTTTCCATGTGCATATTTGGCTGCGGCTTGCTGAATCTGCTGGCAGGAAAGTGATGAAGCAGACGGAATGATGGGTATGGTGTCTGGAAAATTGAGATTTGCATGAACTCCTCTCAGACAAAAAATGGTGGTGTCGAAAGCACAGGCTGCCACAGTCATTTTCCATCCATAGGGTTACATATTATGTTTCCCCACTATGTCGCTCTTATCCTCCATGAAACCCATCAAAACTAATAAATTCATCATTCATGATCCAGGAAGTTAAAAAGATGAAAACCTTAAAGTGGAAAGAGGTTAATTAACCTCTTATTTTCACACATTATAAAAATTTTTATTAACCTATCAGAGTTTTTGGTAAGTTAATTAACCTTTTACATTTTTGAGAAGAGTTAATTAACCTTTTACATTTTTGGGAAGAGTTAATTAACTTATTTTTCAATTAACATATCAATCAGGACTTTAGTCATAATTTAAATAGAAATTTAATAATAATTATATTGTAGGTTTGAGCGTAATGAGTAGATGGTTGTGCTATTAGTGTTGACAATAATGCTAACATGCTTTTGTTGTCAGTAGTCACTATTTGTGTTAAATGCTCTTGAGTTTCCTATGCAATGATTCTAAGAGTTTTGCTTCGCATATCTTCTATTTTTTAAATATATTAGTACGATCTAGATATGTTTCTAAGTAGTTTTTGGATGTAGTGGATTCAAGTTTTTGTGCTACATATCACATTTTTCAAGAATTTGTGCTTGTTTCAGTATAATAGTGGTTGATAGAGTTTTGTGTGTGAATAACATCATACATATTTCTCCCCATGTTGGTTTTTGGTGTTGTGGTTATAATATCTTGTTCTTCATTCAATTCATTTCTTGCCAGTTTTTGGGTTTCAGATGCATGGTTTCAAGGTTCAATAATGTTCCTACTCTAGGTTTGTTTGACCTCCGGTGTTTACACTTTAATTAAAATCCTTTGTGAATACAATTTGAAGGGTAACATGTATTCTTTTTATTTTGTTCCTAGTTAATATATGTTTTGATCCACGTTCCATTCATTTGCACAACAAGATTGTTTAGTTGTCAACCTATTTTGAATTATGTTAAGTTAAGATATTTAGTTGACCTTATGAGACTTTGTTTGCATGGGGATGATGTAAGTAAAGGATAAATGTTTAAGGAATGTGTGTTATTGGGCATGTACTTGTGGGAGTGTCATACAAGTGTGTGTGTGTGTGTGTGTGTGTATGTACGCACGTGCACATGTTTGCGGTGAGTATGTGGGAAAGATATCTATCTCCCTATATATATGAATTAGTGCAAACTATGTTGTAGAGTTGTGTGGAATTTCAGGTATTAGCTACCAAAAGTAGTGAGAAGGTCTCTATAGATCATTCAACTAATTTGTAGAAGTATATCAATGGTGGATATTTTCACTTTTATTCTTCGTCTGGGTAGTGGGCCTTCTTCTAGATAGTGAGCCCTCTAGTAGAGAGTCTTTCTTTGTAAAAATATCTAACCAATGTCAGACTAATAGGTTTTCATATAAACAAGATTTAATACTCTATGATTTTTCCCTTAACAAGGTTTTCCACATAAACTGGTGTTTCATTGTATATTGTGAATTCTTATTTTCACATGTTCTTTCATGTTTATGTCTTTTAGTGGTTGAATATTAAAGATAAATTTTAATGGATCTGATTCAAAGAAAGAATTATAAGTTTTATTGACAAATGGTTCATGCCCCCTCTCAGTTGTTCTATGCATTTAACAATTTGTATTAGAGATTTGATTCCTTTGAGAAGAGTTTAACTACTTGAGGAGATCTTGATGGAACACAAACTGGCTATTCTTATGTGTAATGGATCTTACTAGGCTTTCTACAAGGTGAAGATGCAAGGTTATTTTATTTCTATTGGTTATGAAGTTTGGAAGGCTCTTGAGAAAGAATATGTAAAATCAGTGACAGGGTTGAATACCTCGAATGAAATAAGGTCTTATGAGAATAATTTCAAGGAAAGGTATGCTGCTTTCAGTATACTTTCTAAAATTGAGTTAACAAAAGTTACATGTATATAATATTCTTATGATATTTCAAATAAGTTTGAGAATACTTATGAAGGAGATGATACAATCAAACAAGATAAGTTGTAAATACTAGAGCTAAGAATGAATTCTTGTGGATGCAAGAGGATGAAAATATAACAAGCCATCTACCTAAGGTGGGTGATATTCTAAATAAGATCATAGATATTTTTAGTCATCTAAAAGAGGATGAAGTTGTGGAAAAGGTTGGGGGCTATTTGTAGATACATGTAGGAGCCAGATGAGCTACATTGAAAAGTTTCCAAGTACATCCTTTGATATTTTCATAGAGCTATTAGCTATGTTATTCATTAATTAGTAGGATATTCCTTGGATCTCATTGGCTATAATGATTCTAATTGGGCTGGTGGTGATAGTATTGATAGCAATTCCATGTTAAGGTATGTTCTTAATTTGATATCCAAACCCATTTGTTGGTCACGTAAGAAGTAAATTTTCATTTATTTATCATCAACAAAGGCCAAATATAAATGTTTTGTCAATGTTACAGTTCAAGCCAATTGGTTGCAGATCTTTCTCATTGAGTTGGGTATTTTTTTTTAGTTTCCAATTAGCATTTTTTACAGTGAGAATTAAATGAAGTTTTACAATGATCTTGTATAGTGACAGTAGACCAAACACATTAAGGTTCAGCTACACTAGATCCAAGGATTGATACCAAACCCATTATAGTTCTTATTATATAGATAAAAATATAAATTTCATAGTGATATGACTAATTTTAGTAATTTTCCAATATTTATTAAACCAAAGTGGTACCTAAACTTGAAATAGTAAGGTTAACTAAAATTTTAATAACTTTTTTATTTTATATTTTTTGAATAATAAATTATATGACATCAATCTACATTGAATTTCCTTCAAGGTAAATATTTGTTTTCAAAAAATTTGAAGTTTTCATCAAAATTATGGTGGTCGTACACCAGAGGTTTCAAAAATGTACTTTACAGTCAATTAAAAATTAATAAAAAAAATTCAATAAGAAAAAAGAAAAAATATTCTTATTAATATTGGGTGTTTTAGGTACCTTTCCCTAGAAGGATTCACAAAAATTCATTTATTTACTTCAAAATAGGGTGGTCGTACACATGTGTGGTATGGTCATGAAATAGGCATTTTGAAAAAATGTTTTTGAACCTGCCTACTAAAATGAGATTTCTACCATGTGGGTATTGAAATAAATTACATATTTGAAAATTAGACTCCGAGCACTAGATTCAATCTTTAAGTGCCTCAAATGTTGACATTATATGATAAAAAAATTGAAAACCAGGGAAAACACTTCCACTTTTTGCCCAAAAGTAGGACTTAACTTCTTGCATGCACCCTCAAAATAGTGTAACATGGACAAAAATTGACCCAAACTATGTTCACAGTTTCCACCTCATTGCAACTACTTAGTCTTGTACTGCCTATCTAGATGCTACCCCCTAAACACTTAAACAAGACCCCATCCCATCATTCCAACCAAAATGTGTCTTCATTCCTCCTCAAGTGCACAAGATGGGGTCACTTCAACAATAAACCACCTGCAATTTCAAAATCAACTTTTGTAAGAACACCAATATCCATTAAAGACTGGTGAAATCTTAATTCAAAGAGTCATCAAATGAATTCTTGCAAATAAAGCTTCAAATTCAAAATTCAAATTTGTAAGACAACACAAATTAAAGACAAGTAGAAATCAAACCATATTATTTATCCCATTCAACACTCAAAGAAGAGCACAAAGAAAGTAGAGCATAGAGAAACAATAATTGAAGCTATTTATCAAGGTATGTACATGTTTATTACTGATTTATGTTATTTTTATATTATATTTTTTGTTGATATAATTTCCATGTATGTATCCATTCTTCTATTTCCTTCATGTTCAGTTCTTTTTCACTTTTCCATACCTTTAATAGTTTATCACATCCTCACATGTTTTTGGTTTTTTCTACTATTATTTTTCATGTTCATTCCACTTACAATTTTGTAATTATCTACATTTCTATCCTTCCTACTATTTTGTTCATGTTCATTTCTCTTATAGTTTTTACACATCCACATTTCTATGCTTTCTACTGTTGCATTCATGTTCATTTCATTTAAAGTTTTGTACACCCTCATTTGTGCTCATTCCTTCATATTCATTTCACTTACATTTTTCCATACCTTTACTTCTACGATTTCATACATGTTCATTTTGGTTACATTTTTAGAAAGGAGCAAAAAGAAGCATATGAAAAAATTGAAGCTACTTTTCCATATATTTATCCGTTCGAAACTCTTGTGTACTATTTTCTTTATGTTCATTTCACTTATAGTTTTCTATACCTATTTTTCTAGTTTTCCCTTCATGTTCATTTTAGTTATAGTTTTGTATACCCTTCCCATTCAACATTCTTTGTATGCATTTCACTTTCACTATTATATCCTTTCTATATTTTCCTTGTTGTTCGAAACTCCTTTCTACTATTTATAATGTATCTATCATTTTATATTTTCAAAATTTTAAGTACATCTATATTTGTATTGACGATAATTTCATTTTTACTTAAGAATCACATCTATCTATTTTCAATTTTTAAATTACTTCTATATTTTCATTGATGCTCATTTTATTTCCGCTTATCTATCGTATCTATCCTTTCTACTGTTTATTATTTCATATATTTTGATTAAGTTAAAAAAGTTTTATAGGCTTCCTGAAACCTGAAACAAAGTAATAGTAATGTTAAGCCTAGTGTAAAATGGAATAAAGAAAAAAGACAAAATAGGCCATCAAAGGCCATTGCAAAAAACATACAGCTTGTAAATAAGCAATAAAAATAGGGTCAACAGAAAAGACTAGGGAACCTGATGATAAGTCCACCATCACTGTGGCTGCCTTGGCCTCGAGAAACTCCATATTCGCCGCTGACTCCTTGATCTTTTAGAGATCCAGTGCCAAATCCTTGTCCTTATCTTCTTGGTTCTAGCTCTGGTTCTCTAGTCGGGACCTTGTTTATCGTTCTATTCTGTCTCCATCTCCGTGTTGGCCACCTCCAGCCCATCTAATTTATCCTCCAACTTCTCAATGATAGTATTGGTATGCTCTTTGGATGCCTTAAGAATATTATAGCTCTACTCCACTATAGTCTTTAAGGTAGCTTCTACCTTAGTCATGTTAGCCTCCATCTTTTTCACTCTACCACTTAGACTCTCCTAATCCTTAGTAGTCCTTTCACTTTTAGCCTTTTCGTTACCTTTTAACCTTTTTTAAAGATCCTCCACTTTGTGGAATAGCCATTTGATGGTTCTTTAATTATCAACCATGCTATTTCGGTAATTATTGAGCAAGTCCTTCTTGAACTCGTTAGTATTATCACTAAACACTGCCAAAGATGGGTCAATAAGCTCATCCAACTTGATATGGCCTCCATCTCCTTCAATAACCTTGGGGTTTATGATTTCTATGGTAATCCCCATCTTTTTTGTTTATTATTTCATATATTATTTCCTTCCTTCTCATTCAATTTCCACTTTTCTTATCATTCACTTCCTATTTCAAATCCTCCTGCTATCCGATCACATGACTTATAATGTTAAGCATTATGTAGATGATAGTACATAATAAACCATGATCCTATCCAAAAAATGGACTTGGACACAACTAAGTGCTGATATTAGTAACAGAGACAACCACTATCAGATTTAATATGATAGAGACAACTATTTGAAAGCCCATAGGAAACTAATAACTCTAGGTATTACAAAAAACCTATCCTCCAAATGATGCAGACAAAGATATTGTAGCTTATATTAGTGAAATTTTCTCCTCTTTGCTCCACAGACTGATTCCCCAAACAAAATGCCTAGTGGAGATCCCAAATTATATCAAAATGAATTTTCATCATCCCACAAAGCTATTAGAACTAAAGACACAATGGAATGATGTCACGTAACATTCATGAAGAAGAGTCTTTTTTGGTCATCATCACAGAGACCAAAAATAATAGGTAGCTACCATTTTGCATCATCCTCAAACTGAAAACACAAAGACACATTTACAAATAGTGGTACATGTATGATATAACATGCAACAAAGTATAGAAGAAGTGAGATACAAATATAGGAATACTATAACACATCAATAAGAACACCAAGAGAATAAAGATCATTAACCTTTGCAACAATATATAGAGGACCATCAGGTGCTTTAATTATCTCACTAAGGCTAGATTTAATACAAATATCAGGCTCAGGTTTGGTTTTGGTTTAGGTGGGATGGATCAATGAGGTTGATAAAATTGTTGGCTTCAGTACACTTATCATCATATTCAGCAACTTGAGTCAAAGAAGAAGGTAAAGGTTGGGTAGATTTAACAATATTGGTTGATGAGTTAGAAAAGTGTTGACCAGATTTGCAAGTTTTGGTTAGGAGGTGCTATGAATTTGTTTCCTTGATCATTAATACGCTCAACAGATATAGCATTATAATTAATGAGGTCTTTAATAACTAATTTAAAATGGAAATAGATATAGCATTATAATTAATGAGGTCTTGAATAAATGATCATTAATACACTCAAAAGATATATCATTAATACCCTTCTCCTTTTATCTATAGTCTCTAAGGCTTCCATCCGCTCCCTCAAGTCTGTCAATTCCCTAGCTACTATTGCACAAACCCTTGGAGACATCTTGACTGTAACCTCTCAATCAATCCCTCCTCAATTATATACTTTCTTTCTTTGATACGACTATGATGAAGAGTGTCCAACACACACAAACAAGGAAAGATCTTTCACCCAACTCAACTATTAAAATAGGTGATTACTCTTCACAAAGCTACATGGGCCTCACAAGGTTACTGATTTCTCATATGGCTTCAACACCCCAAAATTGAACCCATGCCTCCCAACCCTTGTATAAGCATTGGAATACATTATAATAGGTTCATTTAACTTTCTCAATGTTAGTTTGGAACTCTCCCACAACAAGACCACACTAAACCCTCCAACACCTAATCACACAAGCCTATCTCTAACTAAGGCTCCAACTTGTCCATAAGAACAACTCATACGACCACGTAGATATGCAGAAACCCAAGAAAATTTAAAAAATCTCAATGGAGATTCTTCTTCATGGAAAAACCACCACTCTTCACCCACCCATCCACTCCAAAAGATCATAAATAACAACTACTATAGCAATACTGTCTCATTGTGATAGTCACAAGCAATTAGGATAGTCATAATAATATGAGCCATCTCCACTCTCTAGGGCTTCCTAATACCTTAAAATTTCACTAAGGTCTCCCACAAACCTTCCCCAAGTGTTGTCTAATCACCAAACCCATCCATTGCATCATATTCTCAAAGTCTCAGTCCACTAGTTCATTAGGACATGGTGATCCCACAATAGTGGGCTACACTTTTCGCGAGGAAGGATTTCACCCCAAAAAGCATGGCCCATGAAAAAATACTTCATACTTTCGATGGGAACAAACAAATAGTTTCAATCAGAAGTAAGTAACTTTCAATTGAAAGTACCAAAAATGGGTACTTTTGATTGGAAGTTACTTCTAATCAAAAGTACTTTTTACATTCGATCAAAAGTAGTTAAGTACTTTTGATCGAAAGACTTACCTACTTTCGATCGAAAGTAGGTTAGGTCAAATTTGGTGTATATACAACCCGCTGAAATAGTGAAAATCACTATTTTGGCTGGGTTAAAACTCTGTGGGGCTTCCAAATATCAAGCGTCAACTCAATAGGTTTTTCATGTTTTTATTGCATTTTTTAATAGTTTTTTAATATATATTGTTTGTATATATAATGTATATTGTTTTTGATATATAAAAGCAGCAAAAGGGTGCTGGCCCGTAGAACAGGGGACTGGAGGCACATTAACAGCAGGTTAATGGCACAGTCACAGAGAGAGTACGAAACTATTAACCGTTATCACCAGCATCTAAGCTTTTACCTCTATCAAAAACAAATTTCATAGATCTGCATAACAGTAAAAAACTAGAGTAACTAGCATCCATATCCACCATCAAAATAAAGTTCCAGGGCCACGCAGGGCCAGTCCAAAAGCAGAAATTAAACTTAACAGAACCCCTCCAAACAAAATAGGGGAACAGAGGAACCTGACTAGCAAAAAGATAGTGCATCAAAACAACAAGTTAACCTTTTCCTCCTAATGTATATATAATGTATATTGTTTTTTATATATATTGTTTGTATATATCCACATGTATATGTGTATATATGCATATATATGTGTATATATGTATGTATACATGTATATATACATATATATGTATATATGCATTTATATGTGTATATATGAATGTATATGTGTATATATGCATGTATATATGTATATATGCATGTATATATGTATATATGTATATATGCATGTATATATGTATATATGCACACGCGCGCACACACACACACACACACACATTTATATATCATATGCATGTTTATATATAAGTGCATGTACAATATATACATGTACATGTCATATGCATGTATATATACATGTACAAGTTGTATACGTCATACATGTACATGTATATGTATGTACACATGTACATATATGTCATATGTACATATGTATGTACATGTACATGTCATATACTATATACATGTGTATACACATGTACATGTATGTCATATACATGCACATTATATATACATATCATATTGTATGTACATGTATGTATGTATGTCATGTCATACACATGTATATATGATATATATGTACATAT
>MU224662.1:0-27951 GCA_018584345.1 Thuja plicata
AAGCTTAAGGGGCTTTCTAATGGATGGTTCATAAGGCACAACACTTGGTGAAGGTTTTGCAAATGAGGATGCAAGCAGAGTGGGTTTAACCATGGAGGAAACTCCGTAGTTAAGTGTGCTCTAGCTAAAGTGGTACTAGGATGGGTGACCTCCCGGGAAGTCCCAGTGCTTCACCTCTGTGAGCATCACCCAGAGCCAATGAGTGCTAAGTGTTCCATTCATTCTCATGAGAGATGGGTTTGTGTAAACCACTACTCATGAATCAAAGGTCAATGAGTTTGACTCAAAAAACTACACAGTTGAATCCAAGTAGAATTAAAAAAAAATTAATTGGTCAAAAAAAATTTAAAAAAAAATTAGCATTGGTCAAAATTTTGACCATTGGACTAAAGATTTCGACGAGATTGCTATGCTTTCCACCAATGAAATGGTCAAAATTTCAACCACTGCCGCGTTTCATTTCTACCAAACAGTGGTCAAAATTTTGACCATTCGACTAAAGATTTCAACGGGATTGCTATGCTTTCCACCAATGAAATGGTCAAAATTTCAACCACTGCCACGCTTCATTTCTACCAAAGATTGGTCAAAATTTTGACCATTGCACCAAAGATTTCGACAGGCCTGCTATGTTTTCCACCAATGAGATGGTCAAAATTTTGACCAATGCCACAGCTTGTTTCCACCAAAGATTGGTCAAAATTTTGACCATTGCACCAAAGATTTTGACAGGCCTGCTATGTTTTCCACCAATGAGATGGTCAAAATTTTGACCAATGCCACGGCTCATTTCCACCAAAGATTGGTCAAAATTTTGACCATTGCACTAAATATTTTGACGGTAATTCTTGTTAACTTAAACAAGAGCTATAGTCGAAATTTTGACCTCTATTTTGGTCGCAATTGCGACCAATAATAAAAATGTCAAAAATTTGACAAAAAAAAAATGACGAAAGGTTTGGTCACGAATTCGACCAATTACTGTCAAAATTTTGACCAATTTTTGTCGAAATTTGAAGTCAAATTTACTACTGGGAGAATAGTATAAAGGCAAGTGTACATACATATACATTACTATACTGGCATATACATAGGGAGATTCATAATGACAAGGTGAACACATGGTGTACATACTACTTATTTTAGTATTTTGCACATATCAGTTTTTGATACTAATGTAAAATGAGGAGATTGATGACATATTTTTCCATTAGTATGCAAAGGAAAATAGTTTTGAACTGTCGGTAACACCAACCCTGAAAGATGGTTTAGTGCAACCTGACAGACAAGTTCATAAGGGAACTCGATGAATCAGTTTACTAGTGCAACCCAAAAATGTTACCAGAGGAACCCAACAAAAAAATTACAGTGTAACCCAATAGAATAGATAACAGAGGAACCCGATAGACTACAGAGAAACCCGAGCACCAGTCTACCAAGAGACAGTTATAAATCATAAGAAATGTGGATCTGACTTCCATGTCAGATAAAACACTTGTGTTTTATATTTAGCTTTTTAATTGGCTTTAAATCCATTTCTTGAGGGTCAAGCAATTTAATTATAATTGTTTTAATTAGTCTAACTGATTAGTGTATGCACCCTAAAATAGTCGCCTAGACTATGGGCCCCCATTTATCAATTTATCAATTCTTGAATCAATGCATTGCAACATTTTAATTCAAATCAATTTCCTTGATCAAATCATAATTAATTTAATTTTTTAATATTTCCTAAGGTTTGATCATTTCATCAATTATCTTATTTAATTAAAAGAAAACAATCACTTTTTATTAAATAAAATAATCTTATTTAATTAAAATCCCTTTTTAATTAAATAATCTTATCTTATTTAATTAAAATCTCTCTTAATTAAATAATCTTATCTTATTTAATTAAAATCCTTCTTTTGATTAAATAAAATAATCTTATTTAATTAAAAGAAAATCCCTCTTTTTAATTAAATAAATAAAATCCCCACTTAAATCTCTCTTTGTGTTGAGAAAGGAAATAAATTAAATAAAAATAAATAAAGCTCATTTTTCACACATATTCCTAAGTTGTGGGCTTTTTGCCTCTTAATCATAGCCTTTGATTTTGGCTTTTGAAGATATGAGCACATGGATCAACCAAGATTTAATCTCCAACATTTCTCATTTCTTTTTACCTCTTAATCTCTACCGTCCATTGCTCTTTAAAAGGAAACCTCTCCTTCTCATCAAAAGATACACATTTATGCTATTGTTATGCTGCAGGTTTGGAGAGCAATTTTGGAGGAGAGTTTGAGCATCTGAGATTCAACCACGCAACTTCTTCTTCTTGTCTTCTTCTCTCATGCATCCATGGAAATCCATTTAGAGTAGATTCATGTTAATTTAGATTCATATTTCCTTTCAATAGATTAATCTTGCATATTTCTTTCATAGATTAGCTTGCATATTTCCTTTCATGCATTGTTATCATATAGATTAGTTTCCTTCCATGCATTGTTATCATATAGATTATTTTCCTTTCATGCATTGTTATCATATAGATTAGTCTCCTTCCATGCATTGTTATCATATAGATTATTTTCCTTTCATGCATTGTTATCATATAGAATAGTTTTCATTTGCATTTGCATGCATATTTGGTGATCATGGAGACTAGCATTCTTGCTCTTCGTCTTTGAATCTCTTATTTCATGGTCTGCTTGCATGGGCATAACTAGGTCTAACCTGAGGGCCTCCATTACAAACCCTTGCACTCCATTAATAGGGCGCTATTAGTCACCATTTGAGACCTCATTCTTGAGCAATCTTGAATATAATGACTCATAGAAGTGTGTCACATTTTCAGCACACATTTTTGGCACCGACCTGAGGCTTATGGATAAGGGTATACTTTTGGTCAACAAATGGGCTATCCTGGACATGGACCTCTTAATCAAAGATTGGATGCTAGAATCAAACCTCTTGATCATGCTCTTTTTGGATGCAAGTCTAAGATACCAGTTGGCCTAGGCTTTGCGAATCGCAAAAAGCACACTACTCCTAGCCTTGATAAGTTGGATAGTGAAGATGAACTGGAATACATACCTAGTTTGACAAATCAAAAAGACATGTCTGAATATTGGGTCCCTTCCACTAATCTCCTCTGGGGAGATTCAGATATTCCAATCACTCATGAGACAGTTGCAACTTTACAAAAAGAATCAGATGTAGAAGATCCTTTCGGAGAATGTCAATAAAAGAATCTTGTTCGTTTAATGGAAAGAGAAGGTGTTACTCTTGATGACACTAGACCTTCCACATCACGATGTCCCAAACCTTCATGGTGTAAGCATCCTAGTCGCAGTTTAGACACAAGTTCATATGATTATGAATGGGACTCCTTCTCAGAGCCTTCCACAGTTGACATGGATGTTGATGTCATCCACACTTATAGTTCTCAACCTGAGGTAGTCAATGAGTCATGTGTAGAATTAGAGGATTTGAACCCACATGTTTCCTTAGTGGATGATTCTTCACGTGTTAGGACAAATCCTTATTTGGGTAGCTTAGAAGGATACTAGACGGACTCTAACTCTTTGGTCATCAGCGATAATATCATTCACATTTACCCGGGTCATTCCACTTGAAACTCACATTTCCCTTCATCATGTCCACTATGCATTTGTTAATCTCAGAAAAATCTTGAACGAACCTCTTGAGAAAGTTTTCCTGACCAAAAAATGATTTCACTCTAGTTTTGTTCATAGGTAAACTCAATTGTTGGATTTCTCTTACTCTTTCTGGGTCAATCCTTATGCCTTCTTGGGAGACAATGTGACCCAGAAATTTCCCTTCAGTTACACAAAAAATTGACTTCTTGGGGTTCAATGAAATCCTATTTTCTTGACACCTTTGCAATACTCCTTTTAAATCATTTATGTGATATACTCTTTTCCTAGAATATATAGTAAGATCATCCAGACACATACCAATGATGTTTTTCTTCAAATCACTGAAGGAAAGGTCCATACCTCTTTGAAAGGTGGCTCTGACATTGATTAACCCGAATGGCATTCTGTGATATGCAAAGGTGCCCCATGGAGTAGTGAAAGTCATTTTATGTTGGTTTGCTTTCTCAACTTCAATCTGGTTATACCCTAAGAAGCCATCTAACATGGACATCATTTTGTCTCTAGCCATGATCTACAAGAGATGATCCATGTTGGGAAGAGCATAATTGTCTTTCAAGGAAGATTGATTAAGGTTTCTGAAATCAACACAGATTCTTATTTCTCCGTTCTTCTTCCTCACAGGCACTATATTCGCTACCCAGGTAGAATGATGGATAGGATATATGATCCTTGCTTTGAGCATTTTATCAACCTCCCTCAATATGGCATCGGAAACTTTGGGGTTGTAATTCCTTTTTTCTGTCTGAATGGAGTTGCCTTAGGTTTTAAGGGAATCTGGTGTTTGAATTTCCCATTCATACAACTTTTCAAATCTTCATAACTCCAAGTGAAAACATCTTGGTATTCTAGGAAGAGTTTCCTGGCCTCTTTCCTCTCCTCTTTAGTACAACATTTCCAAATATTGATCATCTTGGGATTTTTCCCAAATCCTATTTTTATTCCCTCACATTCACCAGTGGTAGGACCTCTCTCGATTCTCTTCTTCTCAAAAAAGGTGCCATGCCTATTGAAAAGCTTCTCAAGAGTGACCAAATGGGGGGAATGATATTACCATGAGCTCTCAAGATCTTCACACCCTTTTCCTTTATATTTATAATCCCTAACAGAAGGGCTTCACACTCAGTAGTATTGTTGGTGTTTCTAAACTCCAATTTATAAGCCATGGGCTCACATACTCCATCTGGTGATATTAAGACCACACCTACACTAGATCTTGACGATGCACAACTGCCATCAAATTCAAGAGTCCAGATCTATGGTGGCATTTCTTTGGTGGGAAACTACTTTTCCTCTTCTCCAGGGTCCATTTACTTATCATGATCATTATTTAACATCATATAGTTACCAAATTCAAATTCTTGATATAGAATTTGGGCTTTAGGGTAATCAGATTTCAGCACTGTGAACTTAGCTTTCTCCACCGGGACCAGTTTTATCTTTTTTTTTCCCACTGTGATTAAAGCTCAGGACCAATCCAGCTTTATCTCTCCTCCAAGGTCTCTACAAAAACTCTTTCTTAACAGTAAACCATAACTAGCGGGTATATCAGCAACAAGGATTGTTAACAACATTTTCTTCTCAGGGTTTGTTGCTAGGCCCACTTGAGCATCTTTAATTTGGCTGACCAGGGGTACTTTCTTGGACTCCATAGAGTAACACCTATCATGGGCTTTAGTGAGAGTAAGTCCTCAATATTTAGCTACAGTTAATGGCATTACATTATCTGAGGCTCCGGAGACTATTATGCAATTTCTTAACTTGCAACCATTAATATATAATGACACATAGAACGGGTTAGGCTTTTGACCTGGGAAAGTAGCCAAAATAGAAGGTTCCCCTTGCTTAATTGGTTCCAAAAATATAGACTAACTTTCTATGGTAGTCATGAAATTTTGGTTTAACTCCTGATTCCCTTCCTTGCAGTAATCTACTAGCTTTTGCAGTTCTATGGGATTAGACTTAAGATAGTCTATAGGAGAAATCTGAATTATGGAATCTCTACAGACTTGAATAATGTCATAAAAAATTTGTTCCTTACCTAGTTTTAAAATCCTTACTCCTTGATTGACATCCTTAGAATAGGAGGTATATGCCTTGTTATTTTTAGGTGGAGGTGTTGAAGCAGGGCCTTTATCTTTCTGACTCTGAGTCAAGATTGTATAAGAGGTCCCGTCTATGGTAGCATAACATGTTGCTTCTTGTTTTGAATCTGATTCATACTCCAAATATAAGTTTTCAGAGTCACCATGTGAGTATGAATCTGATTTAGCTCCAGACACTCCAGCATTCCACTCGTTAGTCTAGTGCATTTGCCAAGCACGAGCTACATCGGGGCAGCTTTCTCCATCATGATCTGTAGTTAGCTAGAAGGTACACATTTTTCCTCTTTTAGGAGGAGCTTCTATAGCTATCCTCTATGGTGGAGCAGTTAACTGTAATGCCTTTCCATCAACACTCCTCCCCTCATTGTTTCTCCCAGGTTGCTCCTGAAAGTTTCATTAGTAGGCATTATTAAATCTGGGAAGTTGCCTCTTGAAGGCAATGAATTCATTGGACAATTTTTGAATCATCTCATCTGATGATGTAGTGTTACTACTACTGGCTCTAGATTGTATCTCTCTCTTCCATTTCCTGGATGAGATCATATGGTCTTCAAGTTCTACAGCAGTTCTTTGTGTGCCATCCAAATCTGTGGGGTTCACTCTTCTTAGATCATAATTGATGTCTGGTGGCATAGCACTTATGAAGAATGTTTTCAAATTTCCCGTCGTAGACCTATCACCTACTAGAATATGATTTACAAGCTTATTGAATTTAGCTATAAAATCCCTCGTACTGATAGAAGGTTCTTTCTTGATAGAAGTTAATTGCTTCAATAGGGCATGCTCATCTTCAACAGTTTTAAACCTTCTTTCAAAGGCAACTCTCATGGAGGCCCAATCTATGATAGAATAATTTGGTAAGTGGTGAAACCAATCAGCAGCACCCTCAACAAGGGTCTCAACAAATAATCTGATGGCCACATCCTCTTCTCATACTACTAGGATATTAACTGAAGAAAAGAAGGCAAAAATGTGCTCATCTATAGATACTTTCCCGTCTCCAGAAAATTTAGGAAAGTTCTTTCTAGAACTTGAAGGAAGAGGATTCTATGCTGCTAATTGTAGGGGTCTGACTATAGTGGCCCAAGGGAGTGCCATAACTACCAGAGGTAGATAGGGTGTTAGGTTGAAAACATGAGGAGCAACTACTCCGTGCAACGTTAACACTTGACAAGTGGTAGGAAAAAGAGTTGATTGTTTAGGAGGTGAAGGAGGCCTACTTTTTCTCTTAATATTTATGTTCTTCCAATGGTGTACTTCTAGTAGAGAAAAATCAAGGTATGCAATTCTCTCAAAAACTGGGCCTATGTCACCTTCCTTCTTTGCACTCCTGAGAAACCTCTTGGGCTCCAGGGTTTCAACTAGCCTTCTAGCCTGGCTTCACGCTCGGCTTGATTTTGTGCCCTTCTTATGTTTCTCCTTTGGATGGCCCTTTCAAGTGCTTCTTCTCTAGCTTCTTCTTGTTCAAGCACTTGACTAGCACTTTTATAGTGCTTTGTGTCTCTTTTGTATCTCCAGGAAAAAGTGTTCAATGAGGAGATGAGATCCTCTTGATCATCTTGGAATCCAAGATTCGGTTGGAGCACATGAATTATGTTTTCATTTAGAAGCACCATCTTTCTCCATGATATCCAGTATAATGACTGTTCATATCCCCAGTAGAGTCGCCAAAAATTTGTTGGTAAACAGATTGTTCTTCTTTGTTATAACTCTAAAATACCCAAATATTGAAGAAGCAATTGAATACAACAGTTGGGAAATGGTAATTGTAAACTAATTCCCCTCTTAATTTAAAGGTACATCTCCCTTATATGAATGATTTTTAGTGAATTTTGATCTTTCCTAATCTAACAGGGGTATGTTCTTGACCTGAGAATAGAAAAGGTAAACCAAGCTAAACCTAAACAGGAAATAGCTCAGGCAGGATAAATTCAATTCTAAACTTAGTCGATTCTGAGATTTCATCAATCAGATTAACTCCCAAAATTGGTAATGCATGAACAACTATAGAAAATGCAGATGCAAGACTAAAGGTTTATAATGAAATGACAATGAATCAATCTATATCATAGAAACATTTCCCAAACTTAGGATAACAACATATTTTCCCCCTAATTAACTATATCAAATCATAATACAAAACTCTGGTTCAAATACAAATCGTAAATCTAACTTCAAAGAAACATTCAAATTTAATAGAAAGATAAATTCAATGCAATGGAATAGTTAAAGAAATGGTATTCAGACACATACAATTGACTCCACAAAATTCAATCTTTCACATCAAAATTTAGCCAACCTTTGTATTGATTTTGGAAATAATACATATAGAGTTCCAGATTGGACCGTTACAAAAAGGGGTAACTGAAATGGTTCAACTTCCCCAACTAGAAATGATAACCAAAGGTTTATCCATTACAATATTATCAAAAATAGTACAAGAGGGAATCTATCTAAGCTTCAGTTTCTTTCCCTTTGTCTAATTTGACCCTATAGGCTATGACAGCTGTAATAACTTGAATGAGTTCTTCGTGCCTATTGACGTGGACATTGGTATATCGAATGAGCCATCTGGAATGCTCTTTGGCCAGGGTCTTGATTACATCTATCCAATCTTTCATCTCCTCCATAGCTCTAAAAATGCATCCACTCAATTGCTGAAGTTCTGGTACCTTATCTAAATGAGAAGAAGATTGTTCTACCAAACTATGCAAATAATCAAAGAACAATTTCTACATATTGACTACTCTGATTATTTCTTTGCCTTGACCAATGGTTTTTGATTCTGCATGAAACCCCAGGAGGAGTTTCAAATCTTTGTTCTACCCCTCTTTGATCTTGACATCTGTCTGTTGTAACCCCGCCTCAGCCGAGATGATCATCTCAATCTTAAACTCCAGACTTTGAAGCCATTCGATCAAAGGTTCGTCTCCTTTCTATAAAATCTTAGCCTTTAGGGCCTCTTTAGTCTTCATCTTTACTGCCACATGAAAGATGACTATACATTCCTGGCACTTCACTCTTTCTACCATGAGAGTTTACAAATTTTTACCAATATTGTTACTCTCTAGTTCTAGCCTTAGAAGAGTATTACCCAATTGCTCAACAATTTCTAGTCCTTCAGACTCTAGTCTCTCAATCCATCTTTTGCCAATCTGCCCAAAATGTTGATCTTCTTGCAACTTAGCTATGATAGCCTGGTTCTCCACAGCACTGGTTTCAAAAGTAGTCTAGGTACTTGGAATACTTGCAATTGGAGTGATGAGCTATTTGATGAAATTAGTTAGCTCGGCCACTTCTACCATAAGTTAGACCTTGGTAGTCTTGAGCTCCTCAAGCTCTTCCACTATTACCACATTAGTAGACTTCCACCAGTCCACCTTGGTATTGTGATGGGCCAGTCCCATATCAAATGACTGCAACTGAAAATATGAGGCAGTCATATCCTCGAACCTTCCTTCTTTTGTAGGCTTGGCCACTTCCATAGTGAAATGCCAAGTCTCAGGATCTTGACCCAAAGTAGACATTGTCTTTACTTTCTTCTATTTTCTCACAGTGGCTTTGGGCTAAATAGCCTATGATAGAGTATCCTTGCTAGAATTTCCTTCTTCCACTCTCTTCCTTTTGCGCTCCAGAGTATTTTCTATCCATGATTCTGCATTGGTAACTTTTTTGGTAGAAACCAACTCTTCTATGAACAGCTTCCTGATGACTGGGGGAGTAGCTTTAGGTTTGGAAGTGATTGGGTTCATTGAAGAAGGGGAAGTTGAGATTAATTTAATAACTTGAGAAACCTCCTATTGCTTTTCAACCTCTTTATCTGATTCTATGGCAGAGGTGCTAAAACTATCTTCGCCCACATCAACTATGACAGGGGATCCTCACCTTGCAGTATCTTGGGGCAAGATGTCAACTTTTGCATCTACAGCACTAGCCTTAACTGGTTGCTCAGGCTCTACACCTTTAGTTCGATCGACTACAAACTTGACTGGGTCTGTAGAGGCTGCTTCTTTAGTTGCTCTAATATCTGGAAGTGGGCCCTCTCTACAAGTCTTCTCCAATGGGATCTCCTTCTCAGGAGGTTCATCGCCTCCCCGCACTAGCTGGGTTGATCCTTTAGCATTGGCTGGAATTGTTGCCAATGAATTTTTTTTAGTGCTAGAGGTATCTTTTGTTAAGGTTCGCTAAGTGGGAGGCTTCCTTTCTGACCTTTTCCTTCGGCCTCCAGTATATTCAACCCATTGCTCCATCCTTTTGTAAATGCCACCCATTAGAGTCTGCAAGTCACTGATGGCTTGAACTAGAGTGGGATCAGAACTAATAGAAGTGAGCTTTATCTTCTCCATATATTTATTATCATACATGTGGTTTCCATCATCTTCTATCCCCTCCACTATTATGTTAACTTTGAACCTTTTGATTTGTTCAATAGTTAACCTGGCATAGAATCTCTCTCTACTCTCCAAATCCTAGTAGTCTTCAATATCATCTACATGATGTATAGATCGGCTCATTTACAGGTAGTCATGAGCATAATTTACAGGATCGTATTGTGGCCTCAGAACATCATAGGTTTCTAATGAAAACCTCTTTTAGAATATCTTTAGAACATTCTTCACCTCAAACCAGGATGCACAACTGTAGGCTCTGATAGTCATGGGAAAGTCCTAGCCCTTATTCTTAGCATCAGTGTAGATCAAATTCACTTGGAGTGCTTGTCTCATCACCTCCACTAGCACGATCATATCAGTAGGATATCTGGGTATCTTCAAAGGGAAATTGTCGAATCCTACAAGATGAATGTATGAGAAATCTCCAAATTGAATGAAATAAAATCCAAATTGGCTGATAAAATCCATGGCCTCAGGAGAGAATATCCTTTCTGGGCAACCTTGTAGCTCCCTACACAATCTCATTGTAAGCGCATCATTAACTCGGAGGTACTCAGCATAATTGTTGTGCAATAGCAAAGAGGGGAAAAATTCATAGCTCTTAACATATTTAGGAAATTCCTCTAATCTAGGGAGTCCTGGCCAAATTTGGATCATGGCCAATATATATATTAAAACTGAAGACATATAGAATTCATTTTGATGTTTAGCTCTATCTAGGGCATTGGCCATATTTTCACTTACCATAAATGCCCAATCTATAAAATGGTGTTGAGAACAGATCACCTATACCAAGAAGAAATGATGATCTACAAAATTGAGCACCTCACTCTCACCTTTAATCCTATGGAGTAGCACAAGGATGTCTATGATTTCCAGCTTCAGGTTAGTTCCATATAGTGTTTTTGGCAGCTTCCATTTGGTGCTTCTAGGCTCTTGAAAACATTCCTTCATTATCTCCTTCTTCCAAACTGACTTATTTTCTATATATTCAGTCAATGCCCGACTGTATGTCATTTCTAAATACTCAGCTTTCTCTGGGATGCAAAGCGAGTTCTGAACCGATTCTCTATCAATAGAGAGTAGCACTATGTCATCGAGAAAGAGGATTTGTTTGGTGTATGGGTTGTATTGACCTATGCATTCTCAGATCATTTTAGGGGCTTGAATGGCTACAAGAAAACTAGCGGCCTCGACTAACCCACTTTCCTTCAACTTCTCAATGATAGGGTGCATTTGATCAGCTTTTAATCTATTCTGAAAGTTCTGCATATTGAAGAACTTCAAAGATATTTTTGTGATCTTATGCCAGTCAGACGTGATGTCTTTCATTTCATCAAATCCCATAAATCTGGAAGCCATGCTTTGAATGATTTGATTCAAGAATTAGGAATATCTCTTAGGAATGCAGGGGAAAAGAATAATTAATATCAGAGGCTTTGAATTCAAACAATTTATCAAACAAATGGTAGCTCCTGTTTGTAACCTTCAATTGATTTTATAACTTTTGAATTCTTACCATTTAACGGTCAACTTCATGCACCACACAAATGAAAAGACCTAAGCATTTAATGAAAAAGTCTGTTATGAAGTAAAACAACTTTATTTGAATTAATTAATTTTCTCCCATGGACCATTAAGAAACATCTTTTCACTTTATTAACCGTAACGGTAACTTTCTTGAAGTAGTGGAAAATTACTTTTTCGCTTCTCCTTTGGATGGAGAAATGCTTTTGGTGTGCTCTTTGTTTGAAAATCCGTCGAAGGAAAATTTTGGCCTATTGAGATGCTAAAATGATATGTGTTGATTTCATCAGCTTTCTTTATGCCTTAGGTCACACATGAGATCGATTCTCCTTCAAAAATCCTCCATTTTAATGGTTTGGTGGAAAACATACCCCACAGGTCAAAACCCGCCTATTGGAGTAGTGGAGAAGCCATTTCCCACTTTTTCGCCAGCAAGCTTACATCTTAGATTTCTCTCCATTTAATCATTCCTCTTAGCCTGCAAAGATGTATTTCAAATGCAATAATCTTTCTAAGCCCAAACCATCCACTTTAAAACTGTACTGACTGCTTAGACATTGTGGAATAGTCATCTATAGAAAATGCACTCTACTGGTATTTTTTACCAATGGAGAAGCCTGAAACCAATTTTCTGCCATTGAAGCAATATGAAGTATTCAAGCTACAAATTCCAAAATCATGAAAGATAAATATTAGAAATATTTGAATTGTGACCTTTATCAGATTTGGGATCTTAAACCTACCCGATTAAACATGACTTCAGATACAAATCCACTCCGCTTGCAAAGGAGAAGTGAAATTGTGAAAATCTGATAAAGACCTCCTAGCCTAAGGGGAAAGCTAGAATTAGACTCTAGAATTTCACAACACTTTCAAGACCACTACTACATACTAAACATCCACTTTTTTCTAAGGATATGTAGACTAAAAGTGGGGCAACAGTTGGCTTTGTCTGGGGACTTGGACATTCACATGTCCAAGCAAGGAACTCAAATCTCTGGTTTTGCAAAGCTCAATTAAAGGTGGCTCACAACAAAACTAAAGAAAGACACAGAAAGGGAAGCAGAAAGGAAGCCTAACTAGGAAAAACAAAAATAGGAACTAAACATAACTATTGTACAATACAGGGGTTACCTATTTTAAATTCAGATCTGATAGAGCTTCAAATCCTGACCATTATACATTAGGAGTAGTATCTCACCATCTAGATATGTCAGTTTAAAATAATTCTTCTCAAACGCCTGATGGATCTTGAAAGGTACTTTCCACAATGTTTCAAATTTACCGTGCATGCCCTTGGGTGCCCTACACTTGTCCCATAACAACATCATGTCTCCCTCCATGAATTCTTGGGGTCTTCTCTTTTTATCAAACAAGTTCTTCACACACATTTGGTGTCATGTGATGTGATCAACCATTTTTTTCCTTTCTTCTTCCAGTTTGTTCAGGTACAGAATCCTATTTTCTAAACCATCTTCGTATATGCCATCCTCTACTGTTGTTCTTAGTTTGCAAGTTGCTAACTCCAATGGAAATGGAAGACTGGCTTCTACCCTATAAACAAGTTCAAAAGGAGATACACCAATGGCTCTTTTGGGAGTCACTCTATCCGCCCAGAGGGCTTCCTAGATTTTCTTATGCCAAGTTCTCTGGTTATCTACCATGAACTTTTTCATGATTTTTACCAATTTTTTATTGTTGGACTCAGCTTGACCATTCCCTTGAGGGAAATAATCGGATGAATGACTGATCATGATGCCATACTCAAAGAAAAATTTAGTAATTTCTTGAGAAGAAAAGTATGCAGCATTATCCATAACTAACTTAATAGGCACACCAAATCTTACCAAAATGTTTTCTTTGATAAACTCACATACTACCTCCAAAGTAGTTCTCTTGGTTTCTTTCACCTCTGCACATTTCGTGAAGTAGTCAGTCACACTGATTATGTAGGTATGACCTATGCTAGACATGGGATTTATAGGACCAATAAAATCAAGACCCCACTGCTGAAAAGGACCCTCAATTACCACTGGTCTCAAGTGTAGAGCTTCCAATTGAGGCTTTCCAGTAAATATTTTACATTTTTAACATCTTTCTACCCAATGGTAAGCATATCTAAACATTCCCAGCCAGTAATAACACTGTCTCAAAATCTTGAATGCAGTGACTGATGAGGAGAAGTGTCCCCCACAAGCTTCATCTTGAAACACCTTTAATAGCTTCTCTTATTTTTGTCTCTCAACACACCAGAGGAAAGTTCCAGATCTCTTATATAGTCTATCCTCCCAAATTACATATTAAGAAGCTTTTAGTTTCAGATCTCTTCTTTACTTTGAAGTTAACCCTTCAGGGCATTCACCATGTTAGGAAATACACAATGTTTTCGAACCAAGGGTCTTGCATACTTACTTCCAAAACCAAATGCATAGCTTCTGGATCTTCATCCGCTCAATTTTCCACCATCACCTTGCATAGTGCATTCCCTCTCACCAACTTGGTGGGCTTGATCTCTATGTCATATTCTTGGGTTTTAGCCACCCATGCTCCTCTATTGCTACATCCTACATCCTGTTGAGTCAAAATGTTTTTTACTTCAATATCAGGCACATATACCAGAGAGTGAGAGTGTAAAATGTAGAATCTGAGATTCTTTAAAGCCTTTACAACTATGAAAGTATGCTTTTCAGTCTGAGAGTATCTCAGCTCATGATTTTTCAGAGGTGTGCTCATAAAAGAAATGGGAGCTTGAATTCCCTCCTCGTTCTCCTGCATGAGGATGGCTGATAGAGTATGTTCAAAAGAATAACAATAGATTATGAAATCTTTCTTATAATCTAGGTGACATTACATAGGAGCATTGGCTATGGCATTCTTTATGCTTTTGAAAGCTTGTTTACCTAGGTCATTCCACTTGAAACTCACATTTCCCTTCATCATGTCCACTATGCATTTGGTAATCTCAGAAAAATCTTGAACGAACCTCCTGAGAAAGTTTACCTGACCGAAAAATGATTTCACTCTAGTTTTGTTCACAGGTAGACTCAATTGTTGGATTGCTCTTACTCTTTCTGGGTCGATCCTTATGCCTTCTTGGGAGACAATGTGACCCAGAAATTTCCCTTCTGTTACACAAAAAATAGACTTCTTGGGGTTCAACGAAATCCCATTTTCTCAATACCTTTGCAATACTCTTCTTAAATCATTTATGTGATCTACTCTTTTCCTAGAAAATACAGTAAGATCATCCAGATACATACCAATGATTTTTTTCTTCATATCACTAAAGGAAAGGTCCATACCTCTCAAAAAGGTGGCTCTGGCGTTGATTAACCTAAATGGAATTCTGTGATATGCAAAGGTGCCCCATGGAGTAGTGAAAGTCATTTTATGTTGGTATGATTTCTAAACTTCAATCTGGTTATACCCTAAGAAGCCGTCTAACATGGACATCATTTTGGCTCTGGCCACAATCTACAAGAGATGATCCATGTTGGGAAGAGCATAATTCTCTTTCAAGGAAGATTGATTAGGGTTTATGAAGTCAACACATATTCTTATTTCTCTGTTCTTCTTCCTCACAGGTATTATATTCGCTACCCAGGTAGAATGATGGATAGGGTATATGATCCTTGCTTTGAGCATTTTATCAACCTCCCTAAATATGGCATCCACAACTTTGGGGTTTTAATTCCTTTGTTTCTGTCTGAATGGAGTTGCCTCAAGTTTTAAGGGAATCTAGTGTTTGAATTTCCCATTCATAAAACTTTTCAAATCTTCATAACTCTAGGAGAAAACATCTTGGTATTCTAGGAAGAGTTTCCTAGCCTCTTTCCTCTCATCTTCAGTGTAGCATTTCCCAATATTGATCATCTTGGGATTTTTCTCAGTTCCTATGTTCATTCCCTCATATTCACCAATGGTAGGACCTCTCTCGATTCTCTTCTTCTTAACAAAGGTGTCATGCCTATTGAAAAGCTTCTCAAGAGTGACCAAATGGGAAGGAATGATATTACCTTTCAACTGGATGACATCTGACTTATCCTTCTTTTTCTTCTCCTGAAGGTCTCGTTTAGTTTTGCTAGGAACATCTTTATGGAAATCACCACCGCTCTCTAGAAAGAGAAGGAGATTCTTGTCATCTTCAAACACTTGCCAATATTCTACATTATCGGGCACAAATGGTCGATATATGACCTCCACTTGGTACTTCTTATCTCTAAATTCTGGGTGAGGGAGGAGAAGTGAGGCTGACACTGCCAAGGAGTCTACCTTGGAATTCAATTCTCTCAGCATGGATTCAATAAAGAATGCATCCAGTGCTTCTATTTCATCCCATACTCTATTCCTGTAGTTTTTTAATCTATGATTTTTTACAGAGTATTGATTCTTGACTTGACACACGATTAGCTCAGCATCACCACGAGCTCTCAAGATCTTCATACTATTTTACTTTGTAGCGATAATCCCTAATAGAAGGGCATCATACTTGGAAGTATTTTTGGTGTTTCTAAACTCCAATTTATAAGCCATGGGCTCACATACTCCATTTGGTGATATTAAGACCACACCTACACCAGATCCTAACAATGCACAACTGCCATCAAATTCAAGAGTCCAGATCTGTGGTGGCATTTCTTTGGAACAAAAATGATTTTCCTCTTCTCCATGATCCATTTCCTCATCATGATCATTAGTGAATAGCATATAGTTACCAAATTCTAATTCTTGATACAGAATCTGGGCTTTAGGGTCATCAGATTTCAGCACTGTGAACTTAGCTTTCTCATCCGGGACTAGTTTTATATTTTTATTTCCCACTAGGATTAAAGCTTGGGACCAATCCAGATTTATCTCCCCTCCAAGGTATTTGCAAAAACTCCTTCTTAACAGTAAACTGTAACTAGTGGGTATATCATCAACAATGATTGTTAACAACATTTTCTTCTTAGGGTGTGCTGGCAGGGCCACTTGGGCATCTTTAATTTGGCCGACCAGGGCTACTTGCTTGGAATCCATAGAGTAACACCTACCATGGGCTTTAGTGAGAGTAAGTCCTAAAGCTTTAGCTACAATTGATGGCATTACATTATCTGAGGCTCTGGAGTCTATTATGCAATTGCTTAACTTGCAACCATTAATATATAATGACACATAGAATGCGTCAGGCTTTTTCCCTGGGAAAGTATCCAAAATAGAAGGTTACCCTTTCTTAATTGGTTCCACAATTATAGACTAACTTTCTATGGTATTCATGAAATTTTGGTTTAACTCCTGATTCCCTTCCTTACATTAATCTACTAGCTTTTGCAGTTCTATGGGATTAGACTTAAAATAGTCTATAGGAGAGATCTGAATTATGGAATCTCTACAGAATTGAATAATGTCAAAAGATTTGTGTTCCTTACCTAGTTGTAAAATCCTTACTCCTTGATTGGCCTCCTTAGAATAGGAGGTAGATGCCTCGTTATTTTTAGGTGGAGGTGTTGAAGCAGGGCCTTTATCTTTCTGACTATGGGTCAAGACTGTAAAAGAGGTCTCGTCTATGGTAGCATAACATGTTGCTTCTTGTTCTAAATCTGATTCATACTCTAAATATAAGTTTTAAGATTCACCATGTGAGTATGAATCTGGTTTAGCTCCAGATACTCCATCATTCCACTCGTCAGTCTGATGCATTTTCCAAGAATGAGCTACATCGGGGCAGCTCTCTCCATTGTGATCTGTAGTTAGGTGGAAGGCACACATGTTTCCCCTTTTAGGAGGAGCTTCTATAACTAGCCTCTGTGGTGGAGCAGTTAACTATAACTCCTTTCCATCAACACTCCTCCCCTCATTGTTTCTCCCAGGTTGCTCCTGAAAGTTTCGTTGGTAGGGATTATTAAATCTGGGAAGTTTCCTCTTGAAGGTAATGAATTCATTAGACAATTTTTGAATCATCTCATCTGATGATGTAGTATTACTACTACTGGCTCTAGATTGTATCTCTCTCTTCCATTTCCTAGATGAGATCATATGGTCTTCAATTTCTATAGCAGTTCTTTGTGTGGCATCCAAATCTATGGGGTTCACTCTTCTTAGATCATAATTGATGTATGGTGGCATAGCACTTATGAAGAATGTTTTCAAATTTCCCGTCATAGGCCTATCAACTGCTGGAATACAATTTACAAGCTTATCGAATTTAGCTATTAAATCCCTCATACTAATAGAAGGTTCTTTCTTGATAGAAGTTAATTACGTCAATAGGGCATGCTCATCTTCAGAAGTTTTACACCTTCTTTCAAAGGCAACTCTCATGGAGGCCCAATCTGTGATACAAGAATTTGGTAAGTGGTGAAACCAATCAAAAGCACCCTCAACAAGGGTCTCAACAAATAATCTAATGGCCACATCCTCTTCTAGTACTGCTAGGATATTAACTGAAGCAAAGAAGGAAACAATGTGCTCATCTGTAGATACTTTCCCATCTCCAAAAAATTTAGGAAAGTCATTTCTAGAACCTGAAGGAAGAGGATTGTACGCTGCTAATTGCAGGTGTCCAACTGCAGCGGCCCAAGGGAGTTCCATAACTACCAGAGGTAGATAGGGTGTTAGGTTGACAACAGGAGGAGAAACTACTCCATGCAACGTTAACACTTGACAAGTGGTAGGAAAAAGAGTTGATTGTTTAGGAGGTGAAGGAGGCCTACTTTTTCTCTTAATATTTATGATCTTCTGACGAGGTACTTCCAGTAGAGAAAAATCAAGGTTTGCAAGTCTCTCAAAAATTGGGTCTATGTCACCTTGCTTCTTTGCACTCCTGAGAAACCTCTTGGGCTCTAGGGTTCCAACTATCCTTCTAGTCTGGCTTCACACTCGGCTTGACGTTGTGCCCTTCTTATATTTCTCCTTCGGATGGCCCTTTCAAGTGCTTCTGCTCTAGCTTCTTCTTGTTCAAGCACTTGACTAGTGCTTCTATAGTGCTCTGTGTCTCTTATGTATCTCCAGGCAAAAGTGTTCAATGAGGAGATTAGATCCTCTTGATCATCTTGGAATCCAAGATTCGGTTGGAGCACAGGAATTATGTTTTCATAGGGAAGCACCATCTTTCTCCATGATATCTAGTATAATGACTGTTTGTATCCCCAACAGAGTCACCAAAAATCTACTGGTAAACAGATTGTTCTTCTTTGTTATAACTCTAAAATACCCAAATATTGAAGAAGCAATTGAATACAACAGTTGGGAAATGGTAATTGTAAACTAATTTCCCTCTAAATTTAAAGGTACAGCTCCCTTATATGAATGATTTTTAGTGAATTTTGATCTTTCCTAATCTAATAGGGGTATGTTCTTGACCCAAGAATAGAAAAGGTAAACCAAGCTAAACCTAAACAGGAAATAGCTCAGGCAGGATAAATTCAATTCTAAACTTAGATGATTCTGAGATTTCATCAACCAGATTAACTCCCAAAACTAGTACTGCATGAACAACTACTAAAAATGCAGATGCAAGACTAAAGGTTAATAATGAAATGACAATGAATCGATCTATATCATAGAAATGTTTCCCAAACTTAGGATAACGACAGATTTTCCACCTAATTAACTGTATCAAATCATAATACAGAACTCTGGTTCAAATACAGATCGTAAATCTAACTTCAAAGAAACATTCAAATTTAATAGAAAGATAAATGCAATGCAATGGAACAGTTAAAGAAATGGTATTCAGACACACACAATTGACTCCACAAAATGCTATCTTTCACACCAAAATTTAGTCGACCTTTGTATTGATTTTGGAAATAATACATATGGAGTTCCAGATTGGACCGTTACAAAAAGGGGTAACCAAAACGGTTCAAATTCCCCAACTAGAAATGATAACCAAAGGTTTATCCATTACAATGTTATAAAAAATAGTACAAGAGAGAATCTATCTAAGCTTCAGTTTCTTTCCCTTTGTCTAATTTGACCCTATAGGCTGTGACAGTTGTAATAACTGGAATGAGTTCTTCGTGAATGTTGATGTGGACATTGGTATATTGGACAAGCCATCTAGAATGCTCTTTGGCCAGGGTCTTGATTGCATCCGTCTAATCTTTTTGCTCCTCCATAGCTCTGAAAATGCATCCACTCAATTGTTGAAGTTATGGGACCTTATCTAACTAAGAAGAAGAATGTTCTGCCAGATTATGCAAATAATCGGAGAACGATTTCTACATATTAACTACTCCGATTATTTCCTTGCCTTGACCACTGGTTTTTGATTCTGCATGAATCCCCAAGAGGATTTTAAAATCTTTGTTCTACTCCTCTTTGATCTTGACATCTGTCTGTTGTAACCCCGCCTCAGCCTGGATGATCATCTCGATCTTAAACTCCAGACTTTGAAGCCATTCCATCAAAGCTTCGTCTCCTTTCTATAAAATCTTAGCCTTTAGGGCCTCTTTAGTATTCATCTTTACTTCCACATGCAGCATGACTATACATTCTTGGCACTTCACTCTTTCTATCGTGAGAGTCTGCAAATTTTTACCAATATTGTTACTCTCTACTTCCAGTCTTAGAAGATCATTACCCAGTTTCTCAACAATTTCTAGTCCTTCAGACTCTAGTCTCTCAATCCATCTTTTGCCAATCTGCCCAAAATGTTGATCTTCTTGCAACTTAGCTATGATGGCTTGGTTCTCCGCAGCACTGGGGTCAAAAGTAGTCTGGGTACTTGGAATACTTGCAATTGGAGTGATGATCTATCTGATGAAATTATTTAGCTCAACCACTTATGCCTTAAGTTGGACCTTGGCAATATTGAGCTCCTCAAGCTCTTCCTCTATTACCACATTAGTAGACTTCCACCAGTCCACCTTGGTATCATGATGGGCCATTCCCATATCAAATGACTGCAACTAAAAATCTGAGGTAGTCATATCCTTGAATCTGCCTTCTTTTGTAGGCTTGGCCACTTCCATAGTGCGATGCCCAGTCTTAGGATCTTGACCCAGAGTAGACATTGTCTTTACTTTCTTCTATTTTCTCACAGTGGCTTTGGACTGAAGAGCCCATGACACAGTATCCTTGCTGGAATTTCCTTCCTCCGCTCTCTTCCTTTTGCACTCCAGAGTATTTTCTATCCCTGATTCTGCACTTGTAAATTTTTTGGCAGAAACCAACTCTTCTTTGAATAGCTTCCTGATGACCAGGTGAGTAGCTTTAGTTCTGGAAGTGAATGGGTTCACTGAAGAAGGGGAAGAGGAGATTAATTTAATAACTTGAGCAACCTCATGTTTCTTTTCAACTTCTTTATCTGATTATGTGGCAAAGGTACTGGAATTATCTTCGCCCACATCAACTATGATAGGGGATCCTCACCTTGGAGTATCTTGGGGCAAGATGTCAACCTTTACATCTATGGCACTAGCCTTAACTGGTCGCTTGGGCTCTGCACCTTTAGTAGGATCGACTAAAGACTTGATTGGGTCTGTAGAGGTTTCTTCTTCAGTTGCTCCAATATCTAGAAGTAGGCCCTCTCTGTAAGTCTTCTCCAATGGGATCTCCTTCTCAAGAGGTTCATCACCTCCCCCTACTGGCTGGGTTTATCCTCTAGCAATGGTTGGAATTTTTGTCGATGAAGTTTCTGCATTGCTAGAGGTATCTTTCGTCGGGGTTCCCTGAGCAGGAGGCTTCCTTTCTGAACTTTTCCTTTGGCCTGCAGTCCATTCAACCCATTGCTCCGTCTTTTTATAAATGCCACCCATTAGAGTCTGCAAGTCACTGATGGCTTGATCTAGCATGGGCTCAGAACTGATAGGAGTGAGCTTTATCTTCTCTAGATATGTATTATCATACATGTGGTTGCCATCATCTTCTAGCCCCTCCACTACTATGTTAACTCTGAACCTTTTGATTTGTTCAATAGTTAACCTGGCGTAGAATCTCTCTCTAATCTCCAAACCATCTTTGCAATTGGCCCAATAGTCTTCAATATCATATACATGATGTATAGCTCAGCTCATTTGTAGGTAGTCACGAGCATAATTTACAGGATCGTATTGTGGCCTCAGAACATCATAGGTTTCTAATGAAAACCTCTTTGAGAATGTCTTTAGAACATTCTTTGCCTCAGACCAGGAAGCACAACTGTAGGCTCTGATAGTCATGGGAAAGTCATAGCCCTTCTTCTTAGCATCGACGCAGATCAATTTCACTTGTAGCACTTGTCTCATCACCTCCACCAACACAATCATATCAGTATGATATCTGGGCAGCTTCAAAGGGAAATCGTCGAATCCTGCAAGACAAATGTATGATAAATCTCCAAATTGAATGAAATAATATCCAAAATGGCTGATAAAAGCCATGGCCTCAGGAGATAATCTCCTTTCTAGGAAACCTTGTAGCTCCCTGCATAGTCTCATTGTAAATGCATCATTAACTTGGAGGTACTCAGTATAACTGTTGTGCAATTGCAAAGAGGGGAAAAATTTGTAGCTCTTAACATCCTCAGGAAATTCCTCTAATCTAGGGAGTCCTGGCCAAATTTGGATCGTGGACAATATATACATTAAAACTAAAGACATATAGAATTCATTTTGATGTTTAGCTCTATCTAGGGCATTGGCTAGATTTTCACTTACCATAAATGCCCAATCAATAAAATGGTGTTGAGAATAGATCACCTGTACCAAGAAGAAATGATTATCTATGAAATTGAGCACCTCACTCTCACCTTTGATCCTATGGAGTAGCACCAGTATGTCTATGATTTCCAGCTTCATGTTAGTGCCATATAGTGTTTTTGGCAGCTTCCCTTTGGTGCTTCTAGGCTCTTGAAACCATGCCTTCATTATCTCCTTCTTCCAAACTGACTTCTTTGCTATATATTTAGTCACTGCCTAACTGTATGTCATTTTTGAATACTCAGCTTTCTCTGGGATGCGAAACAAGTTATGAACTGATTCTTTATCAATAGACAGTAGCACCAGGTCATCGGGCAAGAGGATTTGTTTGGTGTCTAGGTTGTATCAAGCTATGCATTCTCGGATCAGTTCAGGAGCTTGAATGGCTACGAAAAAACTAGTGGCCTCGACTAACCCACTTTCCTTCAACTTCTCAGTCATAGGGTGCATTTGATCAGCTTTCAATCTATTCTGAAAGTTCTGCATATCGAAGAACTTCAAAGAGGTGTCTGTGATCTTATGCCAGTCGGAGGTGATGTCATTCATTCTATCAAATCTCATAAATCTGGAAGCCATGCTTTGAATGATTTGATCTGGGAATTAGGAATATCTCTCAGGAATGCAAGGGAAAAGAATAATTAATATCAGAGGCTTTGAATTCAAACAATTTTTCAAACAAATGGTAGCTCTTGTTTGTGACCTTCAACTGATTTTATAACTTTTAAATTCTTACCATTTAACGGCCGACTTCCCGCGCCACATGAATGAAAAGACCTAAGCATTTAATGAAAAAGTTTGTTATTAAGTAAAACAGCTTTATTTGAATTAATTACTTTGCTCCCACAGACCATTAAGAAACATCTTTTCACTTTAGTAACCGTAACGGTAACTTTCTTGAAGTAGCATAAAATTACTTTTCTGCTTCTCCTTTGGATGGACAAATTCTTTTGGTGTGCTCTCTGTCCAAAAATTTGCCGAAGGAAAATTTCAGCCTATTGAGATGCTAAAATGATATGTGTTGATTTCATCAGCTTTATTTATGCCCTGGGTCACTCATGAGATCAGTTCGCCTTCCAAAATCCTTTGTTTTAATGGTTTGGTAGAAAACGTACCCCGCAGGTCAAAACCTGCCTATTAGAGTAGTGGAGAAGCCATTTCCCTCTTTTTCACTAGCAAGCTTACATCTTAGATTTCTCTCCATTTAATCATTCCTCTCAACCTAAAAAGAAGTATTTCAAATGCAATAATCTTTCTAAGCCCAAACCATCCACTTTAAAACTGTACTGACTGTTGAGACATCATGGAATAGTCATCTGCAGAAAATGCACTCTACTGGTGATTTTCCGCCGATGGAGAAGCTTGAAACCAATTTTCTGCCATTGAAGCAATATGAAGTATTCAAGCTACAGATTCCAAAATCACAAAAGATTAATATATGAAATCTCTGATTGTGACCTTTATCGGATTTGGGATCTTAAACCTACCCGGTTGAACACGACTTCAAATACAAATCCCACCGGCTCGCAAAGGAGAAGTGAAATTGGAAAAATCTGATAAAGACCTCCTAGCCTAAGGGGAAAGCTAGACTTAGACTCTAGAAATTCACAACACTTTCAAGACCACTACTACATACTAAACATCCACTTTTGTCTAAGGATATGCAGACCAAAAGTGGGGCAACAATATCCAAGGGTGAAAACCTCTCTAAGGCACCTAAGGATGAGGTACTTGATCATCTCCCTAGCTACTTTCAAGATAGATCTTTAGTTCTTATTGAACCAACACAGGTATTCAATATGGGTACAGATGAGTACATGATTCCTAAGTCTTACAAGTTATTGTTCCCATGTACAAACAACATTGCTAAATATGAAGCTTTAACAAATGGACTTAAGATGGCCATAGAATGGATAATCACAGAGTTACACATCTATGGGGATTCACAGCTAATAATCAACCAAGTTAATGATGAATATCAAACATAAAATGAGAAACTGGTACCTTATAATCAAATGGTTGATTCCTTGAAATGATACTTCACCTTTGTCATGTTTCAGTAAATCCCTAGAGTAGAGAACAAAGAAGATGACGCTATGGCTACACTTGATTCACTCCTTCAGTTAGAGCAGCATGAATCCAGATTTGAATTCCTGGTGGAAGAGCTACATCACCCTATCTATGATTCCTAAGAAACCCATTGAATTTGTACCCTGGTTGGTCATGAGTCATCTTGTTATGGTGTCATTTACTCATACCTTCATGATGGCATTGTACCTAAAACCTTTAATCGATCTAAATGTAGAAACCTCACCCAAAACGCCTCTCACCATTCCCTTATCTCTAGTGATTTATATAGGAGGGTTCTAGATGAAACACTTCTTAGATGCTTAGAAAAGGAAGAATCTGACCAAGCGTTAGTTTACATCCATGAGGGCATCTGTGGGGGACATTCCAATGGTCTTTCTATGGCCCGAAGGTTTCTTAGGGTGGGGTACTATTGGCCTATGATGCAGATTGATGTAGTAGCTTTTGCAAAGTCATGTGAAAAGTGTCAAAAATATGGTAACCTGATACATGCTCCAGGAAGGGAGCTCATTCCTTCTATATCTCATTGGCCATTTCAGTGCTGGGCCTTTGATCTTTTTGGGCAGATTCATACCAACTCATCAGGTGAACATAAGTTTATTATCACTGCTACTGATTACTTCACTAAATGGGTAGAAGTTGTCCCACTTTTTGTTGCCTCGGGCAAGACAGTCTCTCTATTCATTCTGAACTAAATCATCTGTCGATATGAAGTACCTTTCGAGATTATCACTAACAACGGAGGCTAGTTTAAAAATAAGGACCTTAAACAACTCTACAATAAATTCAAAATTAAACAACATTGTTCCTCTATTTACTTCCCGCAAGGAAATGGTCAAGCAGAGGCATCAAACAAAACCATTCTTAAAATCTTACATAGAACAGTCTGTAAGAATGGTAGAGATTGGTACTTATAGATAAATTTATCTTTGTGGGCCTATAGAACGAGTATTCATACTCTTACTGGGGCTACTCCTTTTTCCCTTGCATATGGTGTTGAAGCAGTGTTACCTTTGGAGGTTGAGATTCCTTCACTTAGAGTTTCCCTTAAAGGTCTAGTTACAGATGAAGACTACCGTGCCATGAGACTTCAAGAGTTAGAACTTCTAGATGAGAAGTGTCAAGCGTCATTTGACCATATGAGGGTTTATCAAAAGGGCATGTCCAAATCCTTCAACAAAAAGGTTCACCCTAGAGAATTCCAAGTAGGAGATCTTGTCCTACGTGAAAATCTTAAGAATCAACAGCATAGAGATCAAAAAGGTAAATTTGAACCTAATTGGCTTGGACCTTACATCATTACAGTAGCTTTTGGGTCAGGTGCTTATTTACCATCTACAGCAGAGGGAAAGAAGCTCCCTGATCCTATCAATTTCTTGCACCTGAATAAGTTTTATCCATGATGCCCATTCTTTCAAGCGGCACCATTTGTACATAATTATTTATCCTAAAAAATCTTTAAAAAATGATATATTGTCAAAAATTCTAAAAATCAAAAAATGTCCTTAAAAAATTATCATCTTAGTGAAAACCTAGCAATAGGCGCTTTGATGTATCTCCAAAAAAATTTATATATTCCAAAAATACAAAAAATAAAAAAATTCAAAAATTCAAAAAAATAGAAAAAGTGCCTTGGTGAAAACCTGGAAACAGATGCCTTGGTAGCAAAAAATTGTAATAAAATCCAAGTGGTGAAAACCTTGAAATAGGCACTACTTGAGGCCTTTGCACCCCTATTTCTTAGTGCATGTCCTTGACACTTAGCCTTTCTCCATCATGCCTTATCCTTGTTGCCTTGGTCTGGAATTGGTCTTTGTCTTTGTTTAGGGGGCATAACTGTGTTAGCTTTGGTCTCTTTGATGCATTAGTCTTTAGGACATCTCACAAATGGTGTTTTTCAACACCACCACCATTGTGTTTTTCAACACAACCCCTGTCATCGAGTGTTTTTTAACACTTATCAGTTTGGTCTTACCCAGTTTTGTCATGTGATCTTACCTACTTGCGAGCATTCGATCCTTATCCTTGGAAATCAGTATCAGTTAACACACTTAAATTTTTAAACACAACACTTAATGCTTGAGCTATGTCATGATATTTTCTTTGTGTGCTGACTATTATTGATTTTTGTTGAGTGTCCTTGTCTAATAAGTCTCTCCAGGATGCATAGCTAGAGGACTTGGGGCATGGGGCATGTTTTTATTTGCTTTTTTCTTGTGGGTGTGGTCTTGAACCTGTTGATTGTCTCTTGTTGTTCCCTTGACACACTTAGGAGATTGAGGCTTCATCCTTGACTATTTTTGCACAACTATTCTTCTGGTAATCCTGGCATCTATGCCTTGATGCGAGCGTGGTTTCGCTACATTAAATTGGGTAAGCTAACATTGAAGTCATCTTGACCTTTATGTCTTTGATGCTTATGTTAGAATCTTTCCACATTCCAATCCGATATCAATCACATTCATATCTCCATAGTTGTGCTTGTGACTAGTGATGATGGTGTGATTTTCCGATGTCCGTTAATAATGGCCCAATGATGAAAATAAGTTTCTTAACATTATCTAATGAATGATGAACACAAAATCCTATGTTACGGTTGCTCTGTTGCAAGTACACCTTTGCATTTTCATATAGCTTGCATTGTTAGACTTCATGTTAATTTGCATTTTTAGGCTGCATTATGAGTTTGAGAGGGTTTTCCTTCATCATTCTTGTGGACTTCTAATCAACTGTGGTCATGTTTGATCTTCATTTCCTTATCTTCTTTCGTGATCTCAATCAAAACCTTCTATCTTAAACAGTTGATTAATTTTGGGGCATTCTCTCTCTTAAGGCAAATTCTCTTTCTTCTCTCCATTTCTTTCTACCTCTTCCAAACTTCTATCTTCCGTTCACTTTCACCCCACTTCTTTTCTTCTAATTCAACCTTGGGCAATAATCTTTTGTGCTTGATGATCTACCTTGGTTCGGTGACCTTTATATCTTTCATCTTAAATCAAGAACCTTATCTTTAGTTCGATTTGATCAAATTTATCAATTTGTTGTTTCTCCTCTATCTCATTTCGATTTTGATCACGAGGGGGCAGTACCTATCAAACTTAAATCCTTGATTCAGCTTTATCAATCCTACCATTTGCTTCTCTAGAGGCAACCTTGCTTGAGATTCTTATCTTGGACATGTCAATTACCTATTTACAGGGGTGTTGACCTTGTCTTTTTCAAACAGCTTATCTTTTTCCTGATGTGTTCTCATTTGTCGATCACGCGTCTGGGTTGTTTTGTGATCCCAAATCGATCTACACTTCAACTGCAATCTTTGACTACATGTGTTCCCATAAATATCACACATTAGTCAAAGAGGGGCAAATGTATGCACCCTAAAATGGTCACCTAGACTATGGGCCCCCATTTATCAATTTATCAAATTCCTGAATCAATGCTTTGCAACATTTTAATTCAAATCAATTTCCTTGATCAAATCGTAATTAATTCAATTATTTCAATATTTCCTAAGGTTTGA
>MU224662.1:28001-65478 GCA_018584345.1 Thuja plicata
ATAAAATAATCTTATTTAATTAAAATCCCTTTTTAATTAAATAATCTTATCTTATTTAATTAAAATCTCTCTTAATTAAATTATCTTATCTTATTTAATTAAAATCCCTCTTTTAATTAAATAAAATAATCTTATTTAATTAAAATCCCTTTTTAATTAAATAATCTTATCTTATTTAATTAAAATCTCTCTTAATTAAATAATCTTATCTTATTTAATTAAAATCCCTCTTTTAATTAAATAAAATAATCTTATTTAATTAAAAGAAAATCCCTCTTTTAATTAAATAAATAAAATCCCCATTTAAATCCCTCTTTGTGTTGAAAAATGAAATAAATTAAATAAAAATAAATAAAGCTCTTTTTTCTTCACACATATTCCTAAGTGGTGGGCTTTTTGCCTCTTAATCATAGCCTTTGATTTTACCTTTTGAAGATATGAGCACATGGATCAACCAAGATTTAATCTCCATCGTTGCTCATTTCTTTTTACCTCTTAATCTCTACTGTCCATTGCTTTTTAAAAGGAAACCTATCCTTCTCATCAAAAGATACACTTTTATGCTATTGTTATGTTGCAGGTTTGGAGAGCAATTTTGGAGGAGAGTTTGAGCATTTGAGATTGAACTATGCAACTTCTTCTTCTTGTCTTCTTCTCTCATGCATCCATGGCAATCCATTTAGAGTAGATTCATGTTAATTTAGATTCATATTTCCTTTCAATAGATTAATCTTGCATATTTCTTTCATAGATTAGCTTGCATATTTTCTTTCATGCGTTGTTATCATATAGATTAGTTTCCTTCCATGCATTTTTATCATATAGATTAGTTTCCTTTCATGCATTGTTATCATATAGAATAGTTTTCATTTTCATTTGCAATGCATATTTGGTGATCATGGAGACTAGCATTCTTGCTCTTCCTCTTTAAATCTCTCATTTCATGGTGTACTTGCATGGGCATAACTAGGTCTAAAATTGAGGGCCTCCATTACAAACCCTTGCACTCCATGAATAGGGAGCTATGAGTTGCCATTTGAGACCTCATTCTTGAGCAATTTTGTATATAATGACTCATAGAAGTGTGTCACATTTTTAGCACATAATTAGAAACATGCAAACTAGGAGATCAAGGTCAAGTTATAAACCTTTGATCATAGAGTTATCATTGTTATGCGTGAAACTCATTTATGTAAAACTCATTGTATAAATAGATGTGTAATCAATCAGAACATATGGATGTGATGATGATTATAGCCACAGACACTTCTATGGATTAGAGACAGAGTTTTATGCAGAAGAACATCCAAAGATGAAATCAGTTATCAAGAACACAATCCACGGCTACCGAGAAGAACAGAGGTATTAATCAATCACTATAGGTGATAATTATACATGTGAACTTTTTTGGATCTATAATCAAAAATTCTAGATTGCATATACTCACGTCAATGAATATTTTTGACTACATTTTAACAAGTGTAGTAAATAGAATAAATCCTTGATAAAGGTGGATTTAACAATCCTTTGTAAATCTCAACTGAGTGCACACTAAACAGTGTTGCTAAAGCTCTTAACAGAGTAGACCTTAACCAGTCCCTACATGTTACTCCTAATAGGGTAAGATCATCAGAAGTGATCAAATGTGTAAGCCTTAACTGGCCCCTTCAATTCTGCAGATAGTGAAGTTTTTATGGGTTTCATCCCCACCGCAATTTTTACCCTCTAACAAGGGATTTCTGCATTACCAAATCTTGTGTCATGTGTCAATAGATTTCATGAATGTTTACATGAAATTATATTTATGAATTGATATTACATGCATAAAGATAGAATAACAGAGATCGTGGGTAATACAAGCAATTGATTACTAAAAGGATTAAGGTTAAGTGATAAAAGTTTTAAGGGTACTGATTCACCCCTCCCCTCTCAGTACACACCATTCTATTATTTCCAATAGAAACAAGCACCGAGAGCATGGTATGAAACACTTCACTCTTATCTCATTAGTATTGGATTTGTTAGAACAAGTGACAATAGTAATCTATATTTCAAAGGAGATATTGATGATAATGTTTTCATTGCTGAGATATTTGTTGACGATATCATATTTGGAGGTAATGATATGCTATGCAAGTCATTTTCTGATGAAATGAGCAAGGAATTTGAAATTTCATGTTTGGAGAGATGAAATTTTCCTTGGTCTAAAAATTCTACAATAGGCTGAAGGCATCTACATCACACAATCAAAATACTTCAAATAAGTTATGAAGATATTCAAGATGGAGGACTCCAAACCAGTTGGAACACCTATGGAAACTGGATGCAATTTGACAAAGGAAGACAAGACAACCAAGGTAAATTAGACATTATACAGATCTATTATTGGTAAACTAATGTATGTTGTACGCACTAGATGTGATATAGCACATGCAGTTGGTATAGTTGCAAGATTCTCTGCTAACCCTAAGGAATCACACATGACTGTTGTTAAAATAATTTTGAGACATCTGAAGAATACTGAAGACTATGGTTTGTGGTATAAAAAAGAAGGAAAATTTGAGCTACAAGTTTATACTAATGTTGATTGGGCTGGAAACATAGATTTTAGAAAAAGCACTACAGGAGGAGCATTCTTTATGGGTGAAAGACTTGTCACATGGATAAGTAAAAAACAAGGATGCATATCTCAATCAATTGCAAAAGCAGAATATGTAGATGTTGCTGCAAATTTCTCTAACATTGCATGGATCAAAAAATTTCTAAAAGGTATGAATGAGGAGATTCTTGAGCCAGTAATTATCTATTGTGATAATACAAGTGCTATAAATATTTCAAAGAACCCTGTGATGCATGCTAAGACAAAGAACATATCTATTAAGTATCATTACTTGATATAACAAGTACAAGAGAAATAGGTAATACTAGAATATGTACAATCCAAAGAACAACTAAAAGACATATTCACAAAACCATTTCCAAAAGATATATTTCAATACCTAAGGAATATACTAGGGGTTCGTCCCTTGTCTACTGGTCACTAAGATGACTAGAAGGTTGCATCAACCTACACATTATCAGAAGATTAATCATGTTGATGAAGGCTGAGATATGGACTGCAATGACATATCAGTACATTGAATGTACTTATTTTCACCACACACCCGAGATATTGTTGGCTACTACAGAGCTGTATATTTTTTTTGCATTGTTGTCAAAGGGAGAGAAAGATTCAATGAAATATACAAAGGGAGAGAATATTTGAAGGTTACTGTCAATTACCATCCATCGAAGGGAGAGAATTAGAGAGAGTTAACATTGCATATCTATCCAAAAATGGGAGAGACTGGGAGATTCTACAAGAAATGGAGAGACGGAATTAGAAGACAAAATTTCTACCCCTATCCATTGAAGGGAATGAAGAAAAGGAGAGAACACAAAAGAATCAAATCTACAGAGAGAGTTGTATGGTAAACATTTTTTGTAAGTGATTAAACATATTAAATCTGAGCTAGAAGAGCTTGCCGAGATTCAGATATTTGAATTGGTTATAGAAAAATAAGTTTAATATGTTATGACATATTTTATACTTCATATTTCATATTGTGTTTCCATCAATGCCAAAGGGAGAGATTGATGAACTATAACTGATTGAATTTTTGAAGATGATAAGTTGATGATCATCAAGCTGCAAAAGTGAATACAAGACATTAAATCAGTTAATGTATTGTATTGTCATTAATGTCAACTTGATATGGTTTGTTTGTTCATACACATATTATCATAACCTTGAAGATATGAAGAAATAAATTTTATGTGGTCGGTAAAACATAAAAGGTCTGTATACACCGAATGACAGTGAACATTGAGTAATTCACGGTGTATACCGAGCACAGCAGTAACCCAACAAGTGTTACCGAGCAAGAGTTAATGACCAAGCATAACTAGATTTAATGACTAATCATAACTAGAGTTAATGACCAAGCATAAATGGAGTTAATGACTAAGCATAACTGGAGTTAAAAGAACAAAAAAATTGCTTAGCTGGCAGAGCTACAATTTAGGGATTGAATGATTGATTGTTTTATTATTAATGATCAGTTAAGATAAAGAAAGGAAGGAGATTAAAAGCGTGTTTTATTCATAGTTATCAAGGAGAGATTTATGAAATAAAACTAAAGGAGAGCTTTTTGGAATAAATAAAATCTTGGTGATTTTTACGGATCAATGAGAGATCTACAAAAAAAACAAGGAGATTGAGCGGTTAATCATGTCTATATAAAGAGACAAGGAATTCATTATCAGAAGAGAGGAATGTTGAGTATATTATGTTTGAAGATAGAACTCTTCATGCAGATCTGATCATACAGGTTGAAGAACGGAGCCAAGGAATTCTGCAGACACTGAACAACAAAGGACAGAGCATTCACCAAGCAGAATAAAGAAAGAAAGAAAGAAAAGGAACTGAAGTATATATTAATCAAAGGTATTATTGGACTAACAATAGATCTGAATATTTGCAAATCAAAGTTTTATTTTGAACAGATCATTTATTGTATCATTTTAACCATTGATTCAAAAAATCTCTTAACCGAGTGGGATTTAACAGTCATTATTGTATTGAGATACTCAAGAGTATCAAAAGGTTTTCTTGTTGACAGCATAGTGAGTGCTAGGTCAAAATAAAAACTATTGGTTTCAAATCTTCTAACAAGGTCGCACTTAACAGTGTGTATTGTAACCTTTAACAGGGTTGGCTCTTCACCGAGCTCACTTCAGAAGAGTGAAAATATTTTGGGTTACCGGTCCCAGGTGGTTTTTCCCATATTGGGTTTCCACATTAAAATCTATGTCAAATGTGTATATGTTTCATTGCATTGATTTTTTTTACACATTATTGAAACTGGATTGGTCGGTTAACACTAATTTTATTTGTTGCTACTTGGTAAAATCCAAAAAAGATAAACAGTATATCTTACTGAGCAGTTTATATTTGTTAAGATTATTTATGGCATACATTTTGATGAAATTGGGACTGTAAGATAACTGAAGGTATTATATTTGAGAGATAATTTTTTGGTTGAATCTTTTGGAATCATTGTTAAGGCCACTGATTCACCCCCCACCTCCCCATCTCTCAATTATTCTAACAACATTAGAATTTAGGAATTAATTAATTAAACATGATAAAGTGTGATGATGGTTGAAAGGGACCTAGGGTTTAGGTCAAATCAGATCAATTAAGACTTACGTGATCAAGATTAAGGTTTTATTGATGAACAATCGAGATTAGGGGCTTAGGCTTTTGTAGACCACTTTTAGATTATTACAATTTCCCCTCTTTGAATTGATGTACGATCAGCACATTGATTCAAAGAACACTTAGCATTGAGAACAAGAATAGTTTGATGTGAAGTGATGAAACTACTCTCAATTCGATTGATTCCAAACTTGATTGGATTAGAAGATAGAATAAAATGTTCAATTTTATTTGAAGTGATAAAACTAAATGTTTGTTAGAAACTTTTAAAAATTTGGATTGGTTTGAATGAATAACTAGTTTGATGTGAAGTGATGAAATTGATTACCATTAAGAGATCGATTAGAAAAATTGGCTTGATTTGAAGTGATGAAGCCAATTTGATCAATGTGTCTGGTTTCAGGAATGAATGACTAATATAAGATTGATTTGTCTAATTTTGAGTGTATCCATAACTATATAAGACAATTGATTGAGTTGACTTTGATTATAGACAATCTCAAGTTGTTATGATGTGATGAAGTTGGCATGCCCCTAGCGATGGGGTCTTGTTTGATTGATGGTTCGATTGCATGGTTAAAGATTCCCAAATTTCTTGATGTTTGATCATGTGATTACTGAATTATTGATGTCATGATCATTCCCCCTCGGGAGTGAAATCAAAGTATGGCTAGGTGCCCTAGTATTTGTAAGTAATTCAATTTGATAAAAATATGATTGATCTGACTTGACAAGGTTGCAAGCAGTTAGGACTCATTCTACACTTGTTTGAGGTCATGATTTTGGAAATGTTTGACCAACTTTGACCAAAAATTTGTCATACTGACTACTTTGAAGAGAAAATCCCACAAGATTGAAGTTCAAAAGATTAATTGTGCAAGCAATCAACTAAGGTTCACTCAAAAAGTTAAACTATAATTTTGATATTTAAAATGATCTTAGATTTTGATTTCAATCCTAAAAATTGAATTAGGATGATCAAATTAGCTAGGGGTGTCATTTTCATGTCAATTGGAGCAAGTTGAAAATTAGGTCAAAAAGCTATATAAGGGTCATTTTCATTTCATTTTCAACCTTCGATTGTGAGAAAATTGAAAATCCTCCAAGAGTCAAAATGGTGGTTCACATTCAAGATCATAGATTCAAGCACCAACGAGTGTACAATCGACTGAGAAACTATAGAGAAACAATAAGCGCCCAAAAAACCATCCTTTTGAGTACATTTTTGTGCATTTTAGTTGATTTTTTCCATGTTTTTGCACATTTTTAGTAGGTTATCTACGGTTTTTCTTACGAGTCGTAGTTAAGGGTCGTATAAGAAACAGCCTCCAAATTTTTACTTGTATTAAGCTATTAATATTCTCCTATTAGGTCTACTCTTCAGTCATACAGGCACCTTCATATCAACCCCTTTCTTCATATTACTTACATTAGATTCTCGTATCAACTCATTTACTCATACTGGCCTGTAGGAATACTCGTACGAGCCTATACACTAGTGCACTTACTTGTATGGAAAATAGCTCTCCATTTTGAAGGCTAAAATATCCAAAAAAAAATTCCATTGTTGATTTTGCATCGTTAACATGTTTTCTAGCATCTGTATGTTGAATTTAGTCATTTTGATCAGTGTATTGATGCTCTTTTGTACATTTTCTATAGGTGATATTTCTGGATATACAATTTTGGATCACATGTCCACCCACCATGAGATTAGTACAGAGATTGATTAATGATGAGAGATCCTCTATTGCAGAGTGTGGGTTTGGCTGACTCTTATCCATCCTAGATATTCACGTGAATCATTGGTTATTGATAGCACTTGTAGAGAGGTTCCCCACTGAGCATAATACCTTCCATTTTTCCACTGGTGAGATGACAGTTACTCCTGAGGATGTATACCACATCCTTTGTAATCCATTTAGTGGTCCTCCAGTTCATTATGAGACTTCACAGTGCTACGATATGCTAGTTGTTTGTCGGATGTTTTATGATGTTGATATTATAGAGTGATGGGTATCATGGGACAACATGCTGAGCCCATATGAAGATCAGTTTCCTCTTTCTTGCATCATGGTTGGTTTTATAGGTTGATTTATAATGCCAGACATGGGATAGCAGGGTTTCTAGTGTGGATGGGGCAGGATCTTGGAAGATGTTTTGGATAGGCCAGAAAAGCTAGGATGGGGATCATGCTTAATAGCTCATATCTACCATGAGCTAAACAATATCATCTATCGCGAGGCCAAGAGTCATGCAACATGAGTATTTTTCCTTCAGATATTGGCATGTGAGCATCTTCCCATTTGCAAGCATGTGGTTGATGATGCTTGAGAGAATGGGCATCCATATATATACAAATATGTAGGATACATCACACATCCCCACTTGGGAAAGATAGGGTACTAGAGGAGACAACTAGATGACCTCATAGTTTCCACATGGAGGCCATACACGGGTATAGAGGCATGGGGGGATTCGCGAGCATAGATTTGAGACATGTTTATCACTCACCCCTTGATTGGTCTCACCTCATCCATAGTGGAGAGATTCATGGTATCACTGGTACATAGGCAGTATAGTAGGCCACAAGCAGTATTTTCTGAGTTCACAACATATGCTCATTTTTCTAATCATGTTCAGCATTTGTTCAGGGTGGAGCCCTTGATTGGTATATTCTACAATTGTGCAGGATTTACATGGTTTATGTTAGGCCACATGGGATTATCTACAAGATGTAGCAGATTCTGGTGTGAAACCTGAGTATAGAGATTACATTTCTCACAACCCTTTTCCACGATTTACAGATCCAGCTACCCCTACTCCTAGGATCGATGAGGTGGATCTTGCCTGAGATGAAATTCTGATGGTAGTACCTATTCGGCTAGGAGGAGACCCCGATGCTATTTTGAGTAGAGAAGTGCTAGTTACCGGACAGAGGAGGAGAGGCGAGGGAGGTACTCTAGCTTCTATGGGAGTTGATGTAGTTGTTGGTGGACAAGATGCCCAAATTTTTTATGAGGTCGCATGACAAGTGTAATAGCGGCGATATGAGTAGGGTGAGTAGGAAGGAGGAGGAGAGGGTGAGGGAGAGGCCCAGAGATACAGGACACCCCAAGATCTTATCTTCACACATACAGACACACACACACACACAGAGAGGTTTACAAATTGAGGTAGATGTGGCTCAGGATAAGATATCAGAGTTAGATCAGAAAATAGCCAATCTTATTGATGATCATGACCAGAGGATTGCTGAGCATGACCAAATTCAGTGTGTGGCCACACATCAGTCAAATAGGGCATTCTATTATGTTGCATCCTATGGTGTTGATGTTACATTAGACAGGCAGGTTGTCCCCTTTTCACATTATATGGCTTGATCTGAGGGCGCTCGTATACCGTAAGCTAATGAGATCATTCCTCTTCCACTTCCACCACCGCATGTTCCTGTTGATGCAGAGGATGTGGCCAAGAGCTAGCTCCTGACATTTTGATATTTTGATATTTCCAGATTTTATACCCATTTTTGGCCTTGTATACGATGACTTTCTCTGATGACAGTTGTATATCTTGAGATTTTTTTGTACCCTCTAACACTGGTTATATATATGCAGAGACATATGATTTTGATTTCATCATACTTGTGCGTATTGACATTTATGAGATGTGTTATTTCCATATGATGCGCTATATGGATGCATTTTCTTTTATGATCTTGTATACTTATGATGCTCATGGATGACTATGTAGATGCATATGTACATGTTTTTATTTCCTTTATGAATATGGATGAATATGATGCTACTCATGATGTTGCAATACATTTGTGATGTTTTTGATTTCTTTTTTGATGCATATATATGGATGTAACTTGATTATGCAATGGATATACAATGTTTCTATATGATGTGCAATGGATATGAAATGCTTCTATATCATGTGCAATGCTTCTAACATCTCATGTAGGAAATTGCTTTATCAATGCACAGGTACTCATTCATGTTTCTGACCACACGCAGTTGACCGCTTCATGAGAGAGAAGATGATGATGATGATCATTCTAAAATCAGGACTTACAATTTACTAAAGAGAGAATCATTGCAATATTATCATGCTATTGAACTATAATGCAAGAACTAACATGAATGAAACCTAGGACTTAGTCACTGGATTTTGATTTGAAAATTTTCATCATTGAGTGTTTAGGACATCACATTCAATACAACCCTTACTAGTGTTAGCAATAATAGTCCACCAACACAACTGAGAGTGGGGGTGAATAAATTGTGAGCCAAATAATTACACTTTAAACATTACAAACCAATTAATCAATGAAAATTTGAACACGTCAGATACAACACCATAACACAAGAAATTGTTTTCAAGGAAACCTTGTTAAGAGAAAAATCTCAGTGGGAATTAGCACCCACAAATAATGTAATGAAAGTATTGTATCTATGTTAGGAGATTTAGCCCTATTAGGAGATGATTATAAAATACATTAAACAATCCCTATTAAAGGATAGACCATGTTAGGATTCAAGAGAAACAAGAGGCTCACTTCCCAGGCTCACTTTCCAAATGAGAAGGTTAAGTCCACCTTCTGGACACCCTGTCCAAAGTACAAATATAGAAGAATATAATAACGAGTGAAATGAATGATAGAAAATTGATTTTCTTAAATAGTTTCAATGAAGTTCATCACAATCACTATCTCTTCTCTACATCCAACAGACTTCGCAATTACAAGCTCGCAGCTTCCACATTACACCTCCATTCAATCTCATCAAGAAACAACTTTCCTTTATACAAGTTTACAATAATCAATTAGGTCAGCCTGTTAAGACTTCCCTAATGCACAAATAATTAAATATACCCTTTTTAAGATACACACGCTATCTTACACAAGTAAACATGAAATACAAATCATCAATTATACTCCAAGATTGATAATCCGCACTCGTCATCTTCTAAACGTGTTACACCACTGAAGTCGGCCACAAATAGATCTTTGCAAGATCACACGCCTCAACTGGCGTCACCAAGAACTCAGCAACCCAAGAATCAAAAGTAACATTATCCAACATGTCTTCTACCACACCTTAACCTTGCAAATCACAACTCGTGCTCACATCCAAGTTATCTCCAAAACTTAGAGACCAACTCTGTCACAATCCACTATCATTTTTCTGTACCCAATCTTCACCAAAACAACTATAACTCATGCCAATATTAATATCAAGCAATGTCTGTACACTTATGTCAGTCATGCATGTACCATTGATAACCAGTCTATCTGAGACTTCTGATTAAATCAACTAAAAAATATGTTAACATCAATGACAAAACATGAATATCAAAATCTCTTAACAGAAACAATTCCAACAATCTCCTCATTTGGCATTGACGGAAACATATGATAAAATCAATCAATCCAAGAGTGCCCTTCTTAATACAATATTCTCAATATCTTCTTCACAGCTCCCCCTAAAATAGTAGGGATTTTCCACTTGTATCTCTCCCCCTTTGACATCAATGGAAAAGGGTTCCATATCTCTTATCCTTCTCAAACCATCACACCTATGCAAGGTGTAGCTTTTTCAAATCTTCATTCCTACAACAACTAGGTGTTTGATCACCCAAATATACTCTGATATGTTTTGTGATCACTCCCCCTGAGGAGTGCATCCAAGCATCAAGTCCAGGAAATGATATAGCTCTGATAGCTACTGGACTTATACATTTTTGCATAATTTATTCTTCGTAAGGAGGGGTTCCCACGCCAAGAATACCTATGAGATACTCAAGGCATTTTTTGACATAAAAAAATTGTGAATATATGTGTTATTTTCTCCTTTGTACTGATGTACTCTAATCTGACTTTCTTTTCTGCAACCTTGTCTCTTAAGAAGTGATATTTGATTGAAATGTGTTTGTTCTTTGAATGCATAACAATATTCTTTGACATATTCACTATGCTTATATTTTCACAATGTATAACCACTGGCTCTTCAAAACTAATCCCAATGTCATTCAGCATCTGCTTCATCCACACAATTTGTGTACAATTTATACCAACATCAACATACTCTAATTCAATAGTGGACTGAGTTGTACAATCTTGCTTCTTACTTAGCCCCGAAACCAGCCTCTTTCCAATAAATAATGCACCACATCTTGTGCTCTTTCTGTCATCAACACTTCCTTCCCAATCAGCATCAATATAAGCATGCAAAGTAAAGTTATCAGAATTTTCATACCATAATCCATATTCTAGTATTCCTTTCAGATATTTGAATATCTCCTTAACTATTAAAAAGATGAGTCTCTTTAGGATCTACCTGAAACCTCATAATAATTCCATTTGCATTAGCAATGTCTAGTCCAATGTGAGTTAGATATTGTAATCCTCCAATCATGGATCTCTACTTTTTCTGAAAAAAAACTTTGAGATATATTTGTAGTAGTAAGCTTGCAACCAGTAACCAGAGGTGTTCCAACATGTTTACAATCTTCCATTCCAAACTTTTTCAACAATTCCTTGAGATACTTGGTTTGAGAGATGAAAATACCATGTTTGTCTTGAGTAATTCACAAACCAAGGAAGAAATTCATTTCACCAATCATAGACATTTCAAATTCATTTTTCATTTCCTCATAAAAATTATTACTCATTTCATCATTGCCCCAAAAAATAATATCATCTACAAAGAGTTCAACAATAAAGATTCCATCTTCACTAGTTCTCAAGTATAAATTATTGTCAGTACTACCTTTTCTGAAACCACAATGTAGTAGATATTTGTCTAACTAATCATACCGTGCTCTTGGTGCTTGTTTCAGTCTATACAATGCCTTCTTCAACTTACAAACCATGTCTTCATCATTTGTCAAAAGAAATCCATCACACTTATCAATGTACACTTCTTCCTCTAGATCTCCATTCAGGAATGTAGATTTCACATCCATCTAATATACCTTAAATTTCTTGTGTACTGCATAAGCAAGCAATAATCTTACTACTAATAACGCAACAAGAGAAAATGTTTCTTCAAATTCTATGCCTTCTTGTTGTGAGTAGCCTTTACAAACTAGTCTAGCTTTATTCCTTACAACTATACCTTCTTCATTCATTTTGTTTCTGAAAATCCATTTAGTTCCTATAACATTCTTGTCCTTAGGTTTAGGAACCAATTCCCAAGTCTTTCTTTTTCTCTATCTGATCTAATTCTTCTTGCATTTCTTTAGTCCAAGATTCACCTCTACATGTCTCATCGGTAGTTTTTGGTTCTACTTGTGAAATCAAACAAATCTCATTTCTCATTCTAGATCTTGTTATCATTCCTTTATTTTCATCACCAATGATTTGATTCTTGGGATGATTTTTCTTAACATACCTTGGTGTCTTTGGAGTCTCATTAGGATCATTCAAGCATATCTCAATTTCATTGTCAACTTCAAGATTTTCCTCTTAACTTACAGTAGTCTCCATATTCTCTGAAATCTGATTACAGTCATACATTCTTTCCTAAACCTGAAACCTCTCATCAATTCTCACATTAGCACTTTCAACTATCTTCCTCAATATTAGATTGAAACATTTATAAGCCTTACTCTTAGTGGAATAACCAAGGAAAATTCCTTCATCACTTCTAGCATCAAATTTTCCTATCTCATCACCCCTTTTGATATAACATTTTCTACCAAATATTATGAAGTATTTTACAGTAGGAGCATGATTAAACCTAAGTTCATAAGGTGTCTTATTGGAACCTTCTATGATCTGAATTTTAATTAAACTATAGACTGCAGTACCAACAACTTCTCTCCAGTGTACATGCGATGAATTCCCTTCAAGCAACGTAGTCCTAACAGCATCTAGTATAGTTCTATTTCTTTTCTCTAACATCCCATTATGTTATGGAGTCCTAGGAGCTGATGTTTGACTATGTATTCCATGCTCTTTGCAGTAGGTATTAAATATATTTTATGTAAACTCTCCACCTCTTTTAGACCTCAAAAAGTTTATCTTCACACCTAATTCATTCTCAAATTTTTCTTTGAAATCTTAAACTTATCAAAAGCTTCAAACTTTTCTTTAAGAAATGCAACCCACATCATCCTAGAATAGTCATCAACAAAGAGTATAAAATACCTTTCTCCATAGTATGATCTTGTTCTTATAAGACCATAGAGATCTGTATGCATCAAATCCAACCTCCCCTTTACTGAGTAAGATTTTCTCTGAAAACTGCTTCTAGTTTGTTTCCCATCACATAGTCTCTACACATGGTGTTAGAGGGCTTCACAATTTTAGGAAAATCTCTGACTGCATTTTTTATACTTTCTTTCACAATCTTAACAAAATTTATATGACAAAACATTCTATGTCATAACCAACTATCATCAACCTTCGCAACAAAATAAGTAGTCTCTATAGAGTTCAATTCAAACACATTACCTCTTGACTTTGTTCTTGATCCGATCAAATCTCCTGGATGACTTTTGATAGTACATTGCCATCATTGAACTTCAAATGATAGCCCTTGTCTACAAGTTGTCCAACACTCAAAAATTTATACTTAATTCCTGTTATACACTAGATTTTGCACCCAATTAAGCACTGGAGCTTAATAATCTAGCATAACATGGGAATCAGTTCGAGGTTGTGGGATCCCTGCTAACTTGAAGTGAGACCTCCAGGTTCTAGGTTGGTTCCTCTTGGATAATCACCTATCTTTTCTCTTTTAATAGGAAAGTAAACTTTGAAGGAAAAGGGATAGAAGGAGATATGAAGGGAAATACTAAAAATCAATTTTAAACTACTAGGTGATGCACCCAAAGTGACATGAACCATAACACAATGACCAAGGCTAGTATGAAATTTCTTGAATCTAGCAGAGCACAACTTTCTGAATAGGCTTGTATAAGTATTTCATAGAGAGGTCTAGAATGAAAAGAGGCTATTCAGGGAAAGAGAAGACTTCACAAACAATAGCATATCCAATAGAAAAGGACACGGACTATGACCTGCCAAAAGACATTCACTCCAGCAAATAGGCACCAAAATGAGACAAAATGACGGGGGATTGAACAATATCCACAAGATCGTCTAAATCAAATTGTTTATAATAGTGCACAAAGATGCAAAAAATAAAGAGGGCTCAAGAACTCCAAGATCTTTCAAATATCAATCACTATATTATAATCCAGTAAGAGAAATACAGACAAGAAGGGCTAGGGATAGAGAAAATATCTAAAAATCCTTTGCATAATCTGAATTCCAATGAGAAATTACAAAATACATGAAAATTTAGGGGCAGAGAAAATACCAAAAAAACCTTGCATAAGCTTAAAAACCTCCACGCTACGAAAGCTCAAAAAAACACTTATATACAACCTCCCCTAGCACGTAGGCTCGGGAGTCAATCTACCACCGAGTTAGGGAAGAATTAGGGTTACAGCATACTTTGATCCACAATGCAAAAACCCTAAGAAATAGTTAAGTTGATCATCATTGCACTTAAGAAATATCTCAGGAGATCAGATATGTCTTTAAAAATATCTCCCATATGACCATAATTCAAACAGAATAAGCGACGGTTCCAATTGTCTATCTGGAACTTTTTCTTTATCGCCACCACTACGAACCATCATGAAAATAGATTAGAATATTTGAATCCAAATACAAACGGTCACTATATGGTGCGGAATGCTTGATAAACGGCTCATATTTAAATCTTCATCAACTTTAAAACACAATCGTCGATCCTTTTTAAACTACCCACAAGCACAAGATTAGATCTGTCACGTGGCACACAGGCACGATACCTCAAAGGTTAGATCGTGATCAAATTTTCATCAAGGGATAGCACCCACCGTCCAATCTTCGCAAACTTGCTTTACCTTCATCTTTCCAACCTAGGACCCACGAACATGTCTCTTCACGGTGCGATGCCTTGATGATTAGATTTCGGGAAACTTTGGCTTAAGGCTTTATTCCTACTGCTCGATCAAATAAAACCAGACCGTGGATTAAATCTGACCTCGGTTACAAACCACGGGTTCCACCTGATTAGAAAGGGCACGTGGTACATAGGCGCAATGCCTTAGAGGATAGATCATGATCATCTTTGCTTTAAGGCAATACGCTGACTGTCAGATTGATTCTGACCTATTTGACCTTTATCTTACCGCTTGACAGGCCGAGGTTCTAACAACCTTCCATGTGTTATAACGGCGCGTTGCCTTGATGATTAGATCTCGATCATCTTGTCTTTAAGGGAATATGCCCCCAATTGGATCTTTTAAAACTTGACTGCATCTTAGTTCTTTACCCATCGGCAACCACAGGTCCCACCTTCCAAGTGGCATGAAGGCGTGATGCCTTAATGATTAGATCATGTGCATCTTGGGGTTAATCCATTACGCCAATCGTTGGATTGATCAGAACTTGTCAGCACTTTAATCTTTGGTTAACTTTATGCAAACAGGGCCCACGTCATCAGAAGTACATATGTTATGTAGTCATGATACCTTAATAGATATATTGACTACATCTTTGGTTTGAGGCAAAACGACAGCCCTTTGATTAAAACAAACTTGCGTGATATGTGATATAATGTTTAAAAAGGCTGCGGGTGACTAGACTTAGAGTAAAATAAAATAATTAAAGTTCCAAGTCTATAGGATAATAAAATATGGGTCTGCCCAATGTCTAAACAGACACATGAGTTTTTAAGACTTTAAGTAGAAGGATAAAGTAACTCAAAATTAGAACCTGCCCTAGCAACTTAGAGTTTTAAGGAATTTCATAGGGTTTTCTTGCATTTGAAGGGTTTAAAACCAGACCTAGAACATGCAGAACTTTAAGACAAAGGCTAGAAACATGCAACAAAAACATACAAGATGGGCTCTACCCTTGTGGGAGCCTCTTTTTTCTCCACTTGTAGCCAAATTTGACAGGATGGGGAAATTTGGATAACAATTCCATCAACAAGCAATACATTATCAGTATTATTTTTACCATAAAGAGAAATCAAACCTACTCCAATGATCAATTTTGGAGTGTTATCACCAAATCTGACTACACCACCATCATATTTAGTTAGCTCAACAAACTTACTTTTATCACTAGTCATATGATGTGAACAACCACTCTCTATGACCCATTTAGCTCTCTCTTCAACATGAGAAACTAAGGCTCAGTCTTCATGAGTAGACTCATCATCTTTAATAGAAATAAAGCCAATTTTATCATAATCCAAAATATCATCATTAGAAACACCTTCACTAGCATAGTAACATTTCTTATCCTTAGAATAATCTGGTCTATGAAACTTAGGTTTATGCTTAGGAACCCTTGTAGGACAGCTAGATGCAAAATGACCAATCTTATTACATGAAAAACACTTCAGGGGTAACTTTCCTTCAAATTTACCCTTACCTCTCTTTTCTCTTCTTGTGATAAAAGCCACAAGTTCATCTAGTTTCCTTTCCTCTTCTACTATCTTTGCCCAATCATCAACATATTCACCAAGCTCTTCATACCTATTATCTATGTTGTACTCACAAGACTTGATAAAGTCCTTTTGTCATTGTGCACACTCGCCTTGAAATAAGATTCTACTTTAGGTAATGTATCTCCTAGTTCTGCAGCCTCAAAGGTGGTCAACTTAGAAAGCAATACCTCTCTATTGAATTTCGTTGATAAGGGTATGATCTCTTCTATCGCTTGCACTTTAGTTTTGTAGATAGGTGTCAAAGATCTGAGAATCTTTGCGATCACTCCTTCTTCAGTATATGTGCCTCCTAAGTTTCTAATTCATGTAACAACCTCTATAGCCCTTTGTACATATGTTTTGACATTCTCATCATCTTGCATTCTTAAAATTTCCATTTTAGTCTTCCAATTATGCAACTTCGCTTGCTTAGTAAATTTATCTCCTTCATATAGTGTCTCTAGTCTTGTCCATATTTTGTGTGCAGAATCCAATTCTTTAACCTTTGTGAATTCACCCTTAGAGAGCGCATTGATCAATGCTTCTCTTTCAACCATATTGCAACTAAATAAATTCTTTTAATCTTCATCAACTTTATCTAATTCATCTTCAGGCTTGATCTGCTCATCCTTCTTAGTAATCATCCAGTAATCAATCCCTAAGAAGTTTAGGCAAGTTCTCATTTTGTTCTTCCAACTTTGAAAAATTTCAGGAAAAAATTTTGGACTCTCTTTCCTATAGAATTTGTCACCTTCAGGATCACCTCAATCTATTAAGTTCTCTCTCAAAAGACCACAATCTCTAATACCAATTGTTAGCAATGATAGTCCACCAACACAACTGAGAGGGGGGGTGAATCAATTGCGAGACAAATAATTACACTTTAAACTTTAAAAACTAATTACTCGATGCAAATCTGAACACATCAAATACAAAACCATAAGACAAGCAATTGTTGTCGAGGAAACCCTATTAAGGGAAAAACCCCATTGGTAATTAGCACCCATAAATAATGTACCAAAAGTATTGTATCCATGTTAGGAGATTTATCCCTATTAAGAGTTAATTATTATATACAGTATACAGACCTTTTTAGGAGTCAAGATAAACAACAAGCTCCCTTCCCAGGCTCACGGCCTATTTGAGAAGGTTAAATCCAGCTTCTGGACTCACTATCCAAATTAAATATATAGAAGATATAATAACCAGTGAACTGACTGACAGCAACTTTCTTTTCTTAAATAGTTCCAATGAATTTCATCACAATCAATATCTCTACTCTAAATCTATAACACTTCACAATTACAAGCTCACAGCTTCCACATTACACATCCATTCAATCTCATCAAGAAACAACTTTCCTTTACACAAGTTTACAATAATCAATTAGATCGGCATGTTAGGACTTCCCCAATGCACAAACAATTGAATAAATCCTTTTTAAGATACACATGGTATCGTACACAAGTAAACATGAAATACAAATTACCAATTATACTCCAAGATCCGTAATCCATGCCCGCCGTCTTCTAAGCACGTTACACCACTGAAGTTTTCCACAAATAGATCTTTGCAAGATCACATGCCTCAGTTGACATCACCAAGAACTCAGCGACCCAAGAATCATAAGTAACATTCTCCAACACGTCTTGTACCATCCCTTAAGCTCACAAATCACAACTCATGATCGCATCCAAGTTATCTCCAAAACTCAAAGACCAACTCTGTCACAATCCACTATCATTGTCATGTACCCAATCTTCACCAATGCAACTATAACTCATGCCAACAGTAATATCAAGCCAAGAGACCTTATATATAAGATCCTTGCTCATCCCTATATACATTTTCATGCTCGCATACTCTGAAATCCCGTACAGTGTCTGTACACTTCTGTCATTCATGCATGTACCAATGATAACTAGTTTGTATAAGACTTTTGTTGAAACCAACTGAAACATATGTTAACATCAATGACAATACATGAATGTCAACACTTCTTAATAGAAACAATTCCAACAACTGATGCCACTATGACCATAAGGATATAAATATGAATTTTGTCAGATAAAAGTGGGAAACCAATGTAAGCATCAAGACATAAAAGTCAAGATGACATGAACATTGTTTGCAGATGATGTTGCAAGGGTACACCAGTATCGAGGCACACCAAGCCAAGCTAAAAAAAGTTTGTGATCTTACGTAAATAGACAGATTAATAACAATCAAGGAGATAGATCTAACCTCACCTTGCCATGTGTTGGTGTTTTAAAACGTTTATTCTTTGAAAGCTACCAAAATACCTTAGATTGATTTTGAAGAAAGGTTAGTTCCAAATATGGGAAATTTTGAAGGTAACTGGACCAACTATAGGGACAAAACTGCCCTCTGCACTTCTGGCTCTACAAAACCAAGGCGGGTACACCTAATCTAGCTCAACATACAACTCTTTACAACTCTGAATTTTAAACAATAGATAATGGTAAGAAAGTACTAAATGTTAACCACACATTCATTGACTCTCCATTACCATGAAGGATTCACAACCAACAACCACAAAACATGAAAGAACTTGGAATTGGTTTTGATTTAACTTTGCAGAGTATAGCCAAATCAATCAAACATGTATAAACAAAGGACATACTAATTTTTTTGTGATGTATAAGGGATTTCATAAGTCAAACTGTAGATAGGAATTAACCTCCACAATAACTATGATTGATTAGATAACAGAGCATCCCCATGGTAGGGAAAAGGCTAAAAATCTTAAGAAATATTGAAATGAAACTTATATTACTTTAAACTTAATAATGTTGATGATGTGATGCTCTAAGGATAAGACCTTCAAGAAATGATGCAATAACATGACATGTCAGGGCATAAAATACTCACTCATGAAAATATACTTGCATGTAGGTTGTAATTTGTGGCTCCATAATAATCAAATATAAAGAAAATTCCTCAATAATGCTTGCTCAGGTGAAGTGTTGGGATTTTCAGGTAATAAAATGAATTAGGAATGATGCATTTATAAAGATTTCTCAAGGTAGTTTCTATTTTAGGTCGTACAATAATTGTCTTAAAATATCAGTATCAAATAACAAATGGAAAAAATGGGCACTCGCACATGTTTGATTTTGGGTCAGTTTCAAGGGGATAATGGTAAAAGGTACCCTAGTCCACTAGGACTATGGTATTGGATTCCCTATTCCACTAGGCCTATGCCACTAGATGCCCTAGTCCACTAGGATTGTGATGCTAGGAACCATAGTCCACCCAAAAAAGGGTAAACTGAAGATAGATAGAGAGTGGATAGGCCCATAAAATACAATCTATTCACCTCATGAGCATATGAAACTAAGAATTTGGGTATGGAAAATTTCCTTAGGGTTCCTCTCCTATTTTTGGTTGTGTTCCTAGTGTTCCAACTATGTTGGTGGCTCATTCTTACACTTGTTCCTAAGAAAGATGAGGTGGAAGTGATGGAACTTTCTATCACTGAGTTTATTGTCCCTAGGTAGGCCAAAGTGCAAGGGATAGAAATTGCTATCCTAGAATTGCTTACTATGAAGATGATTTCTTAATTTAAAAACTTTTTTGTTGGGAAATTTTGTGAGACAACATAATATTGATGCTGAAAAGAGATGGATAAATTCGGTAATGGAATTTAAAAGGTGAGGTAGAGGTTACTACAATGCTTAATATTTATTTTTCTTATTCTCTTTTTAAAATCCAAATAAATGCACAAGGACACTTTTAGATGGTCCTTGGTGTTTAGGGCGAAATGGTCTTTGCCTCAAAACTTGGGCTCTTAGTTTTAATGCTATGAGAGATGATATTAGAAAGTTTCTTGTGTGGGTCCAACTACTAGAGATACCCTACAATTATAGGATGAAAAAAATTAAACTCATTGCAAACACGTTTGGAGAGTATTTTAATGTTTAGTCACCCACAAAAATTTAAGAATCATTTGATCTTTTCTTAATTTTGTGTTCGTATGGAGAAAACAAAGAGATTCCATCTAAGGTTACCCTTTCGTCCAAGTAGGGTGTTTAGATATAGAAAATTCTTTTTGATGACTCTTATATTGTTTGTCATTTTTTTTGTAAAGTGGATCACACTAGTGCTAGTTACCCTAGAAACAAGAATAGTCAACCTTTTGGGGAGAAAGGAAATATCAATCTATTTGGAGAAAAATCAAGTTGAAATTTCTATTAATGACTAGGATGTATAAAAGGTTGGAAGTAGAGGTAAAGCCATATTGAATGTAACGAGATGGAGCATTCTTCCAAAGATTCAAGGTTGAATTTTCCTTCTCCTTGCTTTTTTATATTAAAAGAAGAAAAAACTATGGTGTTATCCCTATTACAACCAGCCCAACAAGTAGAGAGTAAGAGTAAACTAGAGGCACATTAACAACACTAGCCATATCAAAAAATATTCAAACAAAAAGTGTTAGAATTAAGGAAGAACACACAACTGAGGGTGGGCGTGAATCAGTTTTGTCCAAAATCTCAAAACCATTAACCAAAGTACCAACATAATCTCATATCTGAATGATAAACATGAATGCAAGAATATAAAATAGTAATCAACACATAACACCAAGAGTTTTAACGTGGAACCCCAGTTAAGGGAAAAACCACGGTGGGGATCAAACTAACAAGATGAATGTACTATGTTAAAAGAACTTTAACCTATTAGGAGTAATACAAATGGGAATGCACATGCATTCAGACACATTTTCTAGAGCTCACTACTCAAATACAACAAGGGATTCAACCCAAAGGAAGGCCCACTGCCTTACAACAATCTTTGGTCACAAATAATAATCGACAAACTGTCCAGACTCGCAAACTGACAAACAACATCTCTGATATGCCAATACAGGTCCAATGAAGTGCATCAATTCTCTGCCTCAATTGTAGATTCCACTCATACCTCTTCACTCATCATCTCTCATACATCCACGCACATTCACAATTACAAATTATTATATCTTTATATACATTACATCAACTTTATCTCAACTAGGTCAACCAGAGACCTAATTACAAAAGATTAATTCATTAAGGCTTAATATACAATGTGATCCATTGAATGTCGGCTAAGATATAGAAATTATCAATAACAACATCCTCAAACACGCTCTAGATCCACAAATCATGTCACTATCCTTCACAACACGCTACACCATCACGTCGGCCAAGAACAATAAGAACATCAACACGTCTGATGAAAAAACACATATTTTGATCACATAATCTAATGCAATCCAGCAACACAAATAGGACACAATCTAGAAACATCAGCAAGCAACATGAAATACCACAACATCAACAAGAACAACTTTGTCTCATCATTCATACTCATCTCTACATTGTTCATCAAGAACACTAAACAAAAACGATGTCATAAAATAAAAATAGCTTGTCAGCATCCAAATCACAAACCACTCAATCTAAGGACACAACCATGCCCTCAAATCACCACTAGGTTAGAAACCAATAATATTGCATACCGATCCACACCTATGAAATAACTGAAACATTGTCACTTCCTGAACAACCAAAATACCAGTCTATGATAATCCTTCATGACTCACTCAAATCATTGTGTGAACCTTTGTATGTTGACATAGATCAACTACAAACATCATTGAAATCATGTGTACCTTTGCAGCATTTGATATTCAATATAGTAGTCATACCGAACAAATCTCTTCACTGAACATGCCAGGAACTTTGTCACCGGCAGTAGGAATATGTTGACATCAATGTCAAAACATTAATGCCAACACATATATGCACAATCTCAACAACATCTCAACAATCTCCCCCTTTGACATTGATGGAAAAATACGATGTGAAAAATCAAATCAATGCACAAACACTATCAATAGTACTATCAACAAAATCCATAATATCTTCTCTCAATCAGAAAAAACAATCTCTCTCATACTTTATTTTCACATGATTATCTCTCCCCTTTGATATCATTGACAAAGGCACATGTATACACTAAGTCATAGAGGCCAAAAATCTAAACAAATGCATCTCTCCAAAATCTCTCCCCAAAATCTGAGACACGTACCTTATAAGACTAACCACTACTCCCCATAAGGAGTAGCCACCAAAAACATCAATCCAGAAAAATGATATTCTATAAGAACACTGGACTAATGAAAATTAATGCATCTCTAGCTCTGATCAGGAGGAGCAATCACACCAAGCTTACGTCGAAGATACTCAGAAGTATCCTTTGGCAAGGCTTCGTGAAAATATCTGCAATTTTCTCTTTTGAAGACACGTACTTCAATCTAACTTCTTTATCATTGACCTTGTCTCTCAATAAATTATATTTGATAGAAATATGTTGTCTTTGAATGCTTGACGTAGGGTTCTTTGAAATATTGATAGCACCTGAATTGTCACAATAGACCACAATAGGGTTATTAATATTTACTCTGATATCTTTCAAAATTTTCTTCATCCATATCACTTGTGTACAATTAATAGCAGCAGAAACATATTAAGCTTCAGCAGAAGATTGAGCTATACAATTTTGTTTCTTACTTTCCCATAAAACTAGTCTATTACCCAAGAAGAATGCTCCACCACTTGTGCTCTTTCTGTCATCCATATTACCTACCCAATTTGCATTAGTATATACTAAATTAATCATCCTATCCATACCATAAGCCATAATCAACTATCCCTTTCAAGTATCTGAATATCCTTTTAACAGCAACAACATGTGATTCATTCAGTTCTACTTGAAATCTAGCAACAATGCAAACAACATTCATAATATCTAGTCTAGTTTGTGTCAAGTATAGTAACCCACTTATCATTGATTTGTATCTTGTCCTTTGTCAGTTTGCAACTTGTAATCATAGGAGTACCAACAAGGTTTGAATCATCCATGCTAAATTTCTTCAACAATTATTTCACATACTTGGACTGATATATGAAAACACCTTTATCAGTTTGTGTAATTGGCAGACTAAGAAAAAATTTCATATCACCTATCATGAACATCTTGAATTCTTTCTGCATCTCATCAGCAAATTCCTTACTCAATTTTTCATTTCCACCAAAAATAATATCATCCACAAAGACTTCAGCAAACAAAATGCTATCATGGTCAACATTGAAGTATAAATTACTATCAGTAATACCTATACTGAAATCAAGTCTCAATAAATATTTATCTAACCTTGCATACCAGACTCTAGGTGCTTGTTTCAATCCATATAGTGCTTTCTTCAATCGGCAAACCATGTCATCTTCATCAGTCAAAGGAAAACCATCTAGTTTCTCAATGTAGACTTCTTCTTCCAACTCTCCATTAAAAAATGGAGACTTAACATGCATCTAATATACCTTGAAATCTTTGAAAGTAGTGTATGCAAGAAACATCCTAACTACTTCAATTCTAGCAACAGGAGAAAAAGTCTCCTCAAAATCAATTCCTTTCATTTGTGAGTATCCCTTGCAAACAAGTTTGGCTTTGTTCCGAACCACTTCTCCATCTTCATTCAATTTGTTTCTGAATACCCTTTTAGTACGGATCACATTTTTGTCTTTAGGTCTAGGAACTAGAATCAATGTCTTATTTTTCTCAATTTGTTCCAATTCTTCTTCCATGGCTTTAACCCAACTTATGCTTTATCAACATCCTTAGGTTCAATCTTAGAAATCAAACAAATTTCACTTCTAGCAATTCTTTCTCTAGTTTGAACACCCTGATTCCTATCACCAATGATCTAATTTTTTAATGATTTAATCTTACATACCTAGGAGTCTTCCAATTCTATTTTGTAGCAGACTCTTGTGTTTCAACTTCTTCTTTATTTGCATCTTTTTCATTATGTTCTACCGATCCATTCTGATTCTGATTCCAATTCGGTGCTTGCACAATCTAATTTTATTCTTCGTCAATTGGTTCATATCTACAAGATCTGGCCTATTTATGATCATTTTCATCCACTTTGACATTCACACTTTCAATCACCCTTTTCAACCTTTGGTTATAACATTTATATGTTTTTCTTTTAAAAAAATAACCAAGAAATATTCCTTCATTACATCTAGGATCAAATTTTCCTAAGTCTTCATTTTTTTTGATATAGCATTTGCTTCCAAATATTCTAAAGTACTTCACTGTAGGAACATGACCATACCAACGTTCATAAGGTGTCTTACCAGTACCTTGCTTTATTTACACTTGGTTCAATGTATAGACTACAATACTAACAACTTCTCTCCAATAGATATGCAGAACATCTCCTTCAATCATCATAATTCTAGCAGTGTCTAGAATAGTTATATTTGTACTCTTTGCAATGTCATTATGTTGTAGGGTTCGCATAGTAGACATTTGTCTCTTTATTCCATGCTCTTCACAAAAAGTGTTAAACTCAGTCGAAGTAAACTCACCACCTCTATCCAATCTCAAGCATTCAACTTCAATCTTGTTTTATTCTTAACCATAGCTTTGAAAATCTTGAATTTGTCAAAGGCTTCATATTTATCTTTCAAAAGTGTAACCCACATCATTCTAGAATAATCATCAATGAATAAAATGAAATACCTAACCCCATAATAGCTTCTTGTTCTTGCAGGACCACATAAGTCAGTATGCACCAAATCTAGAATTCCACTTGAAGAATAATTCTCTCTTAAAAGTAGATTTAGTCAACTTACCCAATTGTCATTCCTTACACATCGCATTAGCAACGTCAACAATTTAGGAAGATCTTTGACTGCTCTTATAGTACTTATCTTCACAATGTTATCTAAGTTTACATGACAAAATCTCTTATGCCACAACCAACGATCATGAATCTTGCATCTCAGAATTGTTCAAGTGAAATACATTACCTTTATTCTTTCTTCCTGTGGCAATCTCAATTCCATATCTTCCAATAATTTTGCGCATTTCATCTTTGGATTGTAAGTTGTAACCTTTATCAACTAGTTGTCAACACTCAAAAGATTATATTTCAAACCTTCAACATATAGAACATGATTAGTTGTATTCTTACCATCGAGAGTAATAGATCCTCTCCCTCTGATCATGCGAGTGTCATCTGTTAGGTCCAAAAGGAGGCAAGCACAACTGGGGGTGATTTGTTGTACACACCTATAAACTTTATTCACTTAAACCACTTATAGATCTTAAAGATAAACAGTAATGCAAGATCCACAATACATAACACAGAACACCAAGATTTGTTCACGAGGAAACCCGATTAAGGGAAAACCCCAGTGGGAGTCAAACCCACTAGATAATTGTACTATTTATAGCTAGATTTCTGGTTTTTGATTGTGTATGTTTTTAAGCATCAACGTTTCGGATCACACTCCGTGATCCATCATCAGGATGAGAGAACAATAAGGAGAAAATAATCTGATGATGGATCATGGAGTGTGATCCGAAACGTTGATGCTTAAAAACATACACAATCAAAAACCAGAAATCTAGCTATAAACTCAATGGATTGTGGAAATCTGATCGATTTAATTAATTGTACTATGTTAGAAGTACTGCCCGGTTAAGAGAAATTGAATACAACAAAGGGAATGCACATGCATTCACAGGCCCACTGCATATAGCACACTGCTCACAATACAACGATTTGGCCCTCAGTCGGGTTCACTGATCAATTCTGATAACAATTCACGGGGGTGGACAAACTGTCTAATAACCAAAATGACTTATAGCATCTGCAATTCCAATATAGTTCTAATGAAGTACAATCTCTGCCTCTAAAGCAGAATACAAATATCCTTGCATATACACCACAACCACACACACCTCACAATCACTGAATGATTGCCCATTATATACATATTACAATGAATTTCAACAACAAGGTTGACTAGGACCTATACACAAAAATGATACAAATATTATGCTCAAACTACAAGGCGATCCAAATCAAGTTGACCAAGACTTAGATAGGACCCCAAAAAAATCATCCTCTAACACGCAACAGTATCACCAAAACCGTGCCAAGCATCACAACACGTTACTCCACCCAGTTGGCTAAGACTTAAATAGAGAAACACCAACACGCTAGCAAATCACCACATGTGATCACCTTCGATCAATGTGATCTGCCAAAAAGGTCATAACATGGTCCCTGAATACCAGCAAGCAACAAGAATAGTTTCTCGAATCTTCTCAACATCTTGAACTCATAATCCAAACTCATCTCTACACTGAATACCAGCAACACAACTCTGTCTCATCAAAGAGATAACTTGTTGAACTCTGAATCATGAACAACACCAGTTGAGGAACCTACAGTAAATCAAAAATACATCATCAGCTTCGCAACACCTGAAACATCAACACCAATCCTTATGAAGCAATAACTCAACCTTTGTTACAACAGGAACACTGAAATGCAGTCACTGATAGATCAATCATATCTTCAACACACTGATACCCAAACATCTGTGAGCCTCTGAAGACCAACCACATCCACCTCAGAGCCATACCTCACGATTGCAACCCAAGATATTCAACATAGTACCTAAACATAAATCTTCCTCACTAGCCATATTGAACACACTATCTGCATCAGCAATAGGTATGTTAACACCAATGACAACATTAATGTCAACACACACATACACCAAACTTTGACATGCTCAACAATCTTCAAACAATCTCCCCCTTTGGCATTGATGGCAACATATGAAGTGAAAAACTGATCAATGAACAAAGACATCAATATATATCCACCTAATCACTCTGAGTATCCAGCTTCAACACAATCTATGCAAGCACAATCATCTTTGTTTTCATCTTCGTTTTTCACACAATCTCTCCCCCTTTGACATCAATGGAAAAGGGCCAAAGACATCAAAAAGAGTTGAACTCACCTCAAAAGACAAAATAGGAAAATCTCAGTACCAATCCATAAGATACATAAGATTTCTCCCCCTATGGAGTAGTCTCCAAACTCATCAATCTAGTGAATGATATCCTGATAGATTTTTGGACAGATGTCATCCTTAGCATCATTATTTATGATCAAGAGGGGCTATCACCCCAAGATTCTTCCTGAGATACTCAAATGTGTCATTCATGCAAAGGAGTTGTATCAGCAATTTGTTCCTTAGTAGACACAAACTCCACTTTTGCTTCCTTTTTACTGACTTTATCCCTCAACATGATTCTTAATAGAAATATGTTTTGTCTCAGAATGTTGCACAGGATTCTTTGAGATATTTATAGCACTAGAGTTATCACAATAAATAACAATAGGTTCATCAATGTTTATCCTTATATCCTTCAGCATTTATTTCATCCAAACAACTTGATTACGGTTTATAGCAGTAGCAAGATACTCAGCTCCAGCAGTAGATAGAGAGATAAAATTGTGTTTCTTACTAGTCCAAGAGATTAGTCTCTTACCCAAAAAGAATGCACCACCACTTGTACTTTTCTTGTCATCCACATTACCTGCTCAATCAACATCAGTATATGCACACAGAGTAAAGTCATCATCTTTTTCATATCATAATCTGTAGTCAACTGTACCCTTCAAGTATCTAAAAAATCTCTTGACAGCAACCATATGTGATTCTTTTGGTTCTGCTTGAAATCTTGCAACAATTCCAATAGTGTTTGATATATCTGATCTAGTATGAGTTAGATATTGCAATCCTCCAATCATAGATCTATATTTTGTCTGATTAGCACAAGGGGAATCATCATTTGTAGTCAACTTGCAACCAGTAACCATTGGAGTCCCTACTGGCTTTGAATCTTCCATACCAAATTTCTTCAACAGTTCTCTGACATACTTGGACTAAGCAAAGGAAATTCCCTTATCCAATTGTGTTATTTGTAATCCAAGAAAAAATTTCATCTTACCTATCATAGACATCTCAAATTCTTTTTGCATTTCATCAAAAAAAACAATTACTTAATTCATCATCACCACCAAATATAATATCATCAACAAAAACTTTAGCAATCAAGATATTATCATCAACTATTTTGAAATACAAGTTACTATCTGCAGTACCTTTGCTGAAACCAATCTTTGTCAAATATATGTCCAATTTGGCATACCAGGCTCTAGGAGCTTGCTTCAATCCATACAGAGCTTTCTGCAATTTACAAACCATATCTCCTTCCTTCGTTAAGAGTAAAACCATCAGACTGCTCAATGTAAACATGAATGCAAACTTACCATCCATCTAATATACTTCAAATTTTCTTTAAGCTACATATGCAAAAAGTAATCTAACAACTTCAAGTCTAGCTACAAGAGAAAAGGTCTTTGTAAAATCAATACCTTTCATCTGTGAATAGTCTTTGCATACCAATCTTGCTTTGTTCCGAACTACCTTACCATCTTCATTCAACTTGTTTCTAAATACCCATTTAGTACCGATCGCATTCTTGTTCATAGGTCTAGGGACAAGAATCCAAGTCTTGCTCTTCTCAATCTGATCAAGCTCTTCTCTCGTCGCTTTCACCCAACTTTCATCATTACATGCTTCTTTCACATCTTTAGGCTCAAATTCATATAACAAACATGTTTCATCTCTAGCAATTCTTCCTCTAGTTTGAACACCTCTATTATTATCACCAAGAATAGCATCTTCAGAATTGATCAAACAGAAGATGGATATTTTTGTTTCTATAGACAGTAAAGTACAATACAAAAAAGTTGCATAATCATGCCTTCCAAACTGTCATTAATTCATAATCCAAAGGAACTAATAATAGCTCATTATTGTAACAAAACATAAAACAAATAAATATGAAATAGCCCAAAATAATTACACAGTGCCATTCCTCTAGCATGTTCTCTTCGTGGAGCAATGAAACCTCCATTCCTAAAAGCCTCTCTTGTTGAAGCTAAGCACCACATGCAAATCCTCCATCCTTCACTGCATTTTCTTTGTTGTCTCCATATTTCACTGCATTTCATTCATTGCCTCCATATACTTCCGCTTAATATTTTTGCAATTTCACCAATTTATAAAACACGCCTTTCTTAACACAAATTACATTATGGTGGTTGAATCAACATGTAAATTATATTCAAATTACATTGATACTCTTAAATTAAAGTGAACACCTTGAGAAATTTGTTTGAGAAAGAAAAGATCACAAGGGTGGCAGATTTCCTAACTAAGATCCAAGCTACAGAAAGGGAAAGAGATCTAGTTGGTAAGGGCATGTTGTGTTTTGTTTTCATATTTTGTTTGTTGGCTATTTGTGGGTCCCATAGGTTGTTTGGCCTCGCGAACGTTATTAAAACTTCCATTCATTCATTACACAAACTATAACTTCATTTATCGGCTGCGTGCCTTACAACATACCCACAGAAATGCTTGTATATTTTTAGCAACATTCTCATATTACGCTTTTGTATCTCTTAACAATAGCGTTACTGATATAATTGCATAACAAAAAAATGTTAATCGTTAAAACATATCACCATCCAATTAATTTTAATACGGTTATCATTCTTACACCTCGTTGATTGATACTAAACCTATTAATGTAGGATAACAATGCATTATAAGTATCATTTATGTCCTAAACTACATGGTGATCATAATTCATTTTTCAACATATTGCACAAAACTAAGAAGGCATTTATTAGCCTCAAAACGTGAACATAGTGTGCGTGTATATTACTAACAATTGTACTCCTGATATATATATATATCAAAAACTTAAAAATATCAACAATGAGTTACCTTCTTATGATTATCTTTCTCACTCTGCATTGCTGGATACTTGAACGTTATAATGTTGATAAATTGTGTACCAAGCCACATCAAATCCTGAAGTGGTTATTTGATCCCATAACACCGTATGACTAATTGTGTATCATGTGAGATTCATATCCTAAGTAGATAATCTGATACTGCAATATGGCATGGTCAAGTAATAAAAATTTGTTAGCAACTAAAAATATCAATGTCTCAAGATACTCGGGATAAATTTATGTATGAGCGCAAATTCTTCTTGTAATATGACGGAAGTTATTTAAGATTTATTTATGTAAACATTGACAAACAAAACCTGCGAACACACTTGACACCAGGCTATTTTAGAGGTGCTGATCTTTCTATACCCACAAGCACCAAACTATAAAGTGTCACAAAACCAACCAATGCACACCGCACAGAAATAGACCATAGGCAAAAAAATCCAGCAACCCATTTGCTACCTAACAGAATTACAAGTCCAAAACCTACCATTCCAATTAGTGCCAAACTAAATTGAAGTCACAAAATCCTCAAAATCATTCAACCTCAAACTACATTAAAGACCTAAAACTTGACCTCTTTAGCCTCATATAAGTCAACCTCCAAATTAATGTAATTAAACCTTTAGTTCCCATAGAATTTATCTTTCAATGCCCTTTTTAATTAAAAAATCTCCGCCATTGTTGATGTATATTTTGATAGTTCACTCCATATATTAACCTGGCCATTTGGCATAACAATTGCCATTTACTAGGCAAATGGACATGTAGAGGTGGCACATTATTTTGAAAACCAGTGCAATTTTATGCCTGACGCAACAGTATATCTAGATCTCCACAAATATAAACACAAATTCCTTCAGTTTAAAAAGCCAGCATTCCATTGGGAACCACATTAAAGAGTATAGCAACTGCATGATTTGGCATTGATCACCTTGACAAGCATATTTGCTTTTAGATGTTATACTTGCTTTTTGTCAAGTATATTTTCTTTGACATTTTGGATGATCATGTAATTAACATAAATAATTGCATTAGTTATCATCACTATCATATTTGTAAAAAGAGAATCAAATAATTACACAAGTGAAGGAAATTGCAAACCCTCCCAGAAGCCACATTAATTAGGCTGGTAAAATTTTGGTGTTCATCCGTGCCAACACATCACATATTCAAAACAGGTTTGAACAAAACTTCTTTTACATTGGCCACAATCTCAAAGAAAATGCAAATGCATAGTTCAATATCTATTGAATAAGTTAGTGCCACAAAACTTTGCTTAGTCAAAAAAGGTATGAGTGAAACTTTGTTTCACATTGACCACAATCTCAAAGAAAATGCATTTAAATTTTTCATTAAAGAATAACATTTGTGATTTTACATCCAATTTCTGCCTAGAATAAAACCATTTGTTGGTTTTGTTTTCCTGATGTGAAGGAAAACATATGACATAATGGATACACCTTGCACTTCTGAAAAACAACCTTCAAGAACATTTGGAAGAAATTGTCACCCAAACAGTAAACAATAAACAGTTCTCAAATTAATATTGAACAATGCCCACGTTTATTGGCATATAACGATTCCTTGGCATGTTACTGAAATGGAAGTTCGGTGTTAATGGCATTTAAGTTTTATGCTTTGTTTGAAAGCAGCTGCAAAAAATTTAAACATAGAATGAATCCTTCGCTGATAAGATGCAAGCAGCAAAAATCCCATCAAACAGAAAAAATTACTGGCATACTGCCATTTTGTTATGGCTATGAAACAAATAGTCAGAATCGCAAAAAATGAAAGTTGTTAATGCCTGAACACAAGTCCAAAAGTTGTATGTACGTGAAGGATGCACATAGTACAAACCTGTTTTGAGAGAAAGATCTGTGACCGTTATTTGTACAGATATTCCTCCACGTCTCTTCAATATATCAAATGACATCTTATAGTCCAAAAAAGTGGAATACCAAATGATCTCAATCATTAGTACAATGAAATTATAGTTACAATGGCAAGAGTGATCAAAACATTTGAGAAGTAGAAAACACTTTCAATAGTTAGAATTAGTCAACTTTCTTCTTCGATTTTCACGAACAGAGTTTGAAGAATTCATGTTCTTAGTAACACTTCTAGTTCTGGGGCGTTCTGGGACTTGTGGAGACCCTTTAACACTAATAAGATTTTTTCCATTTGCTACTGTAGTTGGTGTTCTCCGACTTCTAGTTCTTGATATGATTGACTCTGGAGGTGGAGAAGAGAAATCAGTAGAAGACAAACATTCAGCAGAGCCCTCTAAAGAAAACTTCTGTTTACTTTGAGGTGTCGTCGTTGGACTGTGCATAGAATCTGGGGCAGACTCAACCCTCCCATCCATACCAACATCTTTAACATTTCTTTCATTTGTACTGCTGACACTGTTTGTACATTTAATATCAGCAACTACAGTATGTACATCTTCATTTTCTGTTTTAACTTCCAGAATGATAGACTTATCTACATTTTCAACTATTTCATTAAAGCCTGCAAGTTTATCTAAATTTTCAACTGTCTTGCTGACAGAATCATCATATTTCCAATCATTGACTACCATGACACTATTTTGTGGCAAGTTGCCAGCAGATCTGGCATAATCCTCCATAGATGAGGAAGGCTTACATTTATCTAGAGATGTGAAATCAGCATCATTATCATGATCAGGAGACTGTTGGTCACCTTGGACAGGCGCAGAAGGGATATTGATACTCTTTCCAAGATCTTCAAGACTCCTAACAACTGTCTCACAATGACTTGCATCTGCAAGATTTTGCAAATCCAAATTCTCTTCTGATAAAGATTTTGAAATCTGCTGCTGCAATGCAATACTCTTATTATTGTCAGAAGAAATCAACTTTATATTTCCTGATTTTTCTTTCTCTAAACTAAGCACAATATCCTTGTCCAATGCATTGTTTCCAGAATCGCTAGCCATCATATTACTTCCCTCAAACTGCGCTTCGACTTGGTGTAATGCCTGATTCTCAAGTAGTAAACTATAAGAGTCTAACCTTGGTTTTTCTAAAATACTCATCTCCTCAGCATTCTTCAGGTCCATTTCATTTGCAGGCTTTTCAAGTTCACCATCAGGCATCATAGTCATAGATTTTTCAATTTCTTCTGAATTAATTTCAGTGTCATCCAGAGCCTTCTGTTTCTTCCTTGGTCTTGTATCATAATTTGACTTTGTATATACTCCGAGATGGGATGATGACTCTGATGCAGTTGGCAAGCTTGTGAACTCTGATCCCTCTTTGCAAAGAAATTCCTTGGGAGAACTTTCTGGATGTTCCTCTGTTTTATCAACTAACTTGTTAGTACTGGGACTATGTTGATTATTCATCAGACCAAGCTGAATTTCCGATGGGACTGTTGGTGGTACAGAGAAATATGCAGTTTCTTTGTCACTTTGTCCATGGTCACTGGCTACAAACTGATATAGTAAGTCGGAACATAATTGATTTGTGCCACTTTCAGGAGGCATATCTAGAGTAGATTTCAACTGCTGTGATAAGATATCACGATGAAATGACCCAAACTGATCATCGTCACCAATGCGATTATCTGTTCCAATTCTGCCATATTCAGCACAAACAAGCCCAAAATCTTTCTCAAAACCATCAGTAGTTGGGGTTTTACCTGCCTGGCCTAAAGGTGTTTGAGTGTCTGCGTCCATATGACCTAGAGAAAGTTCATTTAGCAGAATACTTTCAGTACAAGCTTGGTTAGGTACACACTCTTCCAAGACACATTCCACTTCCTGACTTGTCCCTGTATCTCTTCGTCCTTCCTCATAAGGTTGGTGATTTGCCCCATAGCCTGGTGTACAGCCAATGCCAGAGGATTCTTTAGATAGTTGGTGGATGAGCTTTCTTATATGAAAACGCTTTAACAAAGAAGCCTCGGTTGGTAAAAACCAATCCCTGCTAAGCTGCCAAAATAAACTAGAAATTAGGGTAAACCAAACTGCCATGAAACAATAACACAAAGGTTAGACTTGTTTCAAAAAAATTATAATGAAAAGCATATAAAGATTGGATAAGATTTTGAAGTATTATCCACAAAAAATTAGCATAGAGATTATCTTTCTAAAACTATATACATAATCATAAATCTTATTAAATGCACAAAGAAACTCATTAATTTCCCTATAGAAAAAACTTATGGCAAACACCCCCACAGACCACTTCTTGCAAGAACCCAAGCTTTTCTCAGATGGCAGACTTTTCTCTGATAAAGAAAGAAGCCTTAATATTTGAGAATAGGCCATCCTTCACTTACTTTTGCCTTGTTGAAAGTTGAAACAGTTGCATCAACTAGGGCCGTTTGTTTCAGAAATTAAATGCCCAAAAGGCTTCACTACAACCCAATTGACTCACTATATATCACTGAGACTAAAAAGAAATCTAAGTAAAAAAAATTCAGCTTGTTATCCAGCACCCAAAGACAAAATGAAAAAACATCAAAATAAATCATTTCACCAATAAAAACTGCACATTTTCAAATCGCATCCAGGTTGCCAGTGACACATACATCCCTTCATTTGGTGTACAAATAATAGTACGGTAATACCTTAAGGTAAAATAAAAGCAGACGACCCACATTTAAATAGGCAATACTCAGATAGTGTCTATAGTTAAGGGTGTTGTCGGGATATTTGAATGTACCGGTTATTATATTATTAAAGTATTATGTTAGCCTCGGTCGTTAGTGACCGAGAGGTTAGACAGTTTCGTCACGACATTTCGGTCGTGGCCCTTCGGGTACTTTATATACCCTCTCGAAGGATGGACACGGATATATTATTGTATGATCATTATTATGTAAATGTACTTGCCAGTCCGGAATGATTAATGAAAGTATTTATTATTCTATGATATATTCTGTGTTTATTATATTTCCTGTACTATGTCTATGCATTATTAAGTTACCCGTGACGGTAAACAAAGGGAACTCAACCTCGCATAATTGTCCATACCATAGTTCAAAATATCGTTATCGGCAATTATCACCAAGGGTAAAAAAAAATATAGGGAAAATATTGGAGATTAATCGGTAACTTATCGGCAAAAATATCGGGAACTCAAAAAATTGCTTAAATTTAATTTGAAATGCATTTTTTTGCAAATTGCTCTAGAATACTGCAAATCACATTTTTTCCCCTTCAAACCCTTTTTTCCTCTCCCAAACACCAATTTGCAAACAAGAAAATGTGAAATAACTGTTTTTTGGGCCGTCAGTCCCTATTAGTCGATTGTGGCAGATATTTTGGTGAAATATCACCGATATTTTGGCGATAAGTTTATATTTTTTTGGCGATAAGTTTGAAACTTATCTGTGATATGTACTCAGCGATAAATTTACGTGTTTTATCGCGACCTCCAACTTATCACGATAAGTTTACTTATCGGCGATATATCTGCCATATTTTAATCTATGGTCCATACAACTCTTTGAATAGATAACTCGCTAATATCAAATGACCAGTAAAAATTCCAACTCCCTATTGCAGTGAGTTAACTGTTATATCTTCTTCAGCACTCGATAGAGCTGTTGTAGATGGGGTACTAAAGACATTTTCAACTTCGAATGTAGACATTAGCCATCACATGGGAATCAATGCTTGCTACAAAACTAGCACTATTGCATTTGGAAATTGTATGAAAGTGTGAACTTTATAGCCTGGCAAATCAGAAAGAACACCTACATATCATCCCAAAAGATGGCAATTTATGGCTATCAATGGTGACCAGATCTATGCTCTGGTTTCACTGTTCACCATATTCCCCAGGCCACTGCACACATGGACCAGAAGTCCAGAGAGTAGGCAAAGAATGAATCATCCTAGACCAATTTGTACTTGCTTGGAACCTGGAAAACAGAAAACCTAAAGCCTCAAAGAATATTAAGCAAACCTCAATTGGAAACACATACCCTTGCTCTGGTTCTCATCTCCCATCTCAAAAATGCACTCGTCTAGGATATGCACAAGGAGATGTCATCTAGAAATGTCAAAAGTTATCAAAGCCCAGAATGATATTAATAAAATTAAAAACAGAAATAGTACAACTAGAGATGTCAGTAGTTAGCCAAAGAGGGTCAAAGGGGTAAGGAAAAACACCATTAGGCATGTATTTTGATGCTTTAGACATGTATTTAGAGGTAAGGAAAAACACTATTAAACAATGTATTTTGATGCTTTTTGCATGAAATTTATGATGTTTTATAGCAGAAGTTATCAAAGCCCAGAATGATATTAAATTTAAATTAAAAAATAGAAAAATAGTAAAACTAGAGATGTCAGTAGTTAGCCAAAGAAGGTCAAAAGAGGCAAGGAAAAACAATATTAGGCATGTGTTTTGATGTTTTTTGCCTGAAATGTATGACATGTTTTATAGCAAGAGTTATCAAAGCCCAGAGTGATACTAATAAGAAGAGAAAATAGTACAACTAGAGATGTCAGTATACATAAAAGCTTAAACAATCAGTTGAAATGGGTCAGAGTGAAATATCCCAAATGGATATTTGCTCTGCTGCTGCTATAAATTTATTTTTAATAATTATATTCTCCTGTAAGTTTTTTTTATTATCTTATAGAGCTAGACAGAAGTTGCAGAAGAAGTTGTTTCTTTTGTATTTTTCCGAATAAGTATTACAATGCATAAACAACAACAGATGCAAATAGATAATGATAAAATCAAATACAATCAGATTGTGCAACATTCTGGATATACTTTTAAACTTGTACCAGTACGCCTGAGATTATCCAGATTGATTCCAAAATGACTGCTGCAAGTTGACGGCAACAATAGAGAAATCTGCCTGTAGACACAATGTAGAAAGAGTGCTGCAAACTAACGCCAATACAAAGAGCGGCTAGCTGCTGCAATAAACCAGATAAAACAACTCCAACGCCCAGCTGCAAGAACA
>MU224662.1:66164-88838 GCA_018584345.1 Thuja plicata
AAACCAAGGGATGACCTTATAGAACCTCAAATCTGGAAGCTGACACCACCTCCTAAACAGTAGGAATCCCCCTCCTAAAAAGTAGGAACTGCCTCCTAAAATCAAGGAACTGCACTGCAACACTATATTTACCACCATGTCACCTGTCTGTGACTGATGCTGAACGAGATGGGTCAATTGGCAGTCCCATCCCTAAAATCTAGGGATGCTCCTAGAAACTAGGGAACACACCCTGTCATCCTGAAACTGAAACCATGGGATGGTCCAGTGGGACCTCACATCTGGAAACTGCCACATCCTCCTAAAAAGTAGGGATATCCCCTAAAATCTAGGAACTGCTCCAAACTGTCTGTAAAGCCAAAATCCGGTCACTGTATGCACTGAATGAGTCCCTATCCATCTCCGCTAGCCTACAAGACTCCCAAGATAGGCCAACTCCTCCGTCTCTGATGTCCACTCTAGAAAGGGGACATGACACAGAGGGATGACTCCATGTTAGTAGCTTGTGCTACTAAACAATATCAAAGATATAAAGCTGCCTTGGATGTACCCTGTGGAGGCAAGGGTTTCTGATTTGTTAATTAGTGTTTCACTTGACTGTCTCCTATTTTTTGAAAAATAGGCATTCTCATCCATCTCTTGCCCAATTGCATATATGATAGCTCTAACAAAAAACACCAAAGTAAACGTGATGTCCCATTTGTATTGTTCAAATGAAAGGTAGCACAAATACCCACAGAACTTATGCCAACATACACATGGGAATGTTAATGAATAAGAAAGAACTAAATAAGTTAAAGACTCAGATTTCTAATTCATAATATAAATGTTAAAAATTGCAAAAAAATAGATTATGGATTTGATGAATGTCGATGGTGTTCCCCTGCTTATTTAGGTACAGTTTACTGGATTGTGATAACATATCAGAACAAATAATTCACATTAAAATACAGAGTAAGGGACCTAAGGGTTAATCGGTGGTATGAATTCAACATCATCCAACTAAACATGCTTTATCATTGTTTAAAAGAGGTTAATAAACTCTGGATATTTTCCTAGAATGCAATAACCTATCATAATAATGAATTCATATTAAAAATACAGAATAAAGATTAACATGAGTTACGATATTGGTATAATCATCCTGGACATGCTTCTTCAATGATTAAATAATAAAGGCGAATAAATTTTGGATAGTTGCAATGTCCCCTAATTGGGGTATACGTGATTTTGCGCAAAATCACAATTCCACTAATTTGTTTTACAGAAAATATTCTATAATTAAATCATATAATATCTACTGAACTTTCTGAAGTTAATAAGCAATTAATATCACATACTTAGATCTATAGCTTCATTTCCAATAATCAGCCATAGTAGGGATTGGAGAGGAATGCACAATAGGGCGCCCAGAACATTCACCGCAACAAAGCCCAAGGGCGTGGTATAACACCCCTTGGCCCTAAGTGGCAGGAATCTCTTCTCCATCCAATGTTATAGGTGACCTACTTAGAGGGGGAACCCATATGTGCTCTCCCAATTGTGTCTCCTTACTAACCCATACATGACTGCTTCTATTTTTTAGTTTCACTTTCAACAACCAACCATCATAGGGGTTGGAAAGGAACACACAATAGGGCACCCAGAACATTCGCCGCAACTAAGCCCAAGAGCATGGTATAACACCCCTTGGCCCAAGTGGCGGGAATATCTTCTCCATCCAACATCGGGGTGGCCTACTTAGAGGGGGAATCCGTATCTTTTCTCTCTCCTTACTAACCCATACATGATTGCTTATATTCTTTAGTTTCACCTTCAACAACCAACCAACGTAGGGGTTGGCAAGGAACACACGATAGTGCAGTTGGAACATTTGCACAACTAAGCCCAAGGGTGTGGCATAACACCCCTTGGCCCACAAGTGGTAGGAATTTCTTCTCCATCCAACTGGTGTGCCCTACCTAGAGGGGAAACCTACATCTTCTCTCCCAATATCATGTCTCCTTACTAATCCATGCATGATTGCTCATAGGTGAATAAATTAATTTATTCACTAATTGAAGAATCTAGATAGTTTAGTAACTCTCCTTGCTAACTCTATAAAAATACATATGAGAATCTATATTCAGACATCAACATCACATTGCACAACACAATACTTGTTAGTTCACAAATCTGCTGTTTTCTGAAAGTAGATTTCTTATATCAGGTCTGATCCACATCAATGCCTTCTCCCAATGCATTGGTCCTCTTCTTATACCTTCTAACAATAACAAGACACAATCCTCCACCTTGCAAGGGGCACCTCCCTTCAAAGCTAATCACTGCTTATTAATTAATTGCTTCTTATATTGACGTCCTTTAATTATGGTCAGACATTATCAGATTAATTGCTACCTTTAAATTTAAAGTAGTTGACTCCCTTCATATAATCATTCGCTGCCATTTTTTCTTTGAGTCAGCCTTTTCATACAATTCCTTTTTCCCTGTGTTGGCCCTATTTTTTTCATTAATTTTATTGCCCATGTTTATCATTTATAACTGTCTGCGACCAGATTTGATTAAGATTGTAGCTGCTTAAGCGGGAGTATGACAATAGTTATAGCCCATCACTAACTGTGATCAATGTTAACCAAAAGAACTCACCCCCAATGAATCTGATGTTACAGGACGGAAACTCCCCCAAGAGAAAAGTAACAGATAGAATAATCAGAACAGAATTAGTGCCAGGGAAATGTGCTCAAATTCACCCTAATTTCATCTCTCTAAACAGAAAGTATAGTGAATTATATATGGCATAGTTTGTATTTAAGCAGTTCAACTACATTAACCTGTTGCTATAGGACATCCCCTAATGTCCCCCTGTCCCCAAAATGCCTCAGGTGAAGGGGACGAGTTTGAGGGGTGGGGACAGGTCCCCGAGTAACACAGATTGCATGCTATTTTTTCTACATATAAATTCTTAACATACAGACATATTCCAATACAAATGTACAACTGCCATTATAACGATTCAACAAGCAAGAAGAGACAAGTATGAAGCTTACAAATTTGGAAACTCTGCTCTTCAATTCCAAAAGGTTTAGCTTTGCTGGCGCATCTCGAAGAAACATTTCAACATAATGGAGCAGAAAAAGCCCACAATCATAGCAATTATCTTGCTGAGGTGCCTGGGGAAGCAAAGAAATAACAGAATTCAGAATCTGATACAGAGCCAACTAAAATCAAATCATACAATGGCCCTGTTCTATCTTCTGTTATAAAATTACAGAAATACAGGACAGCCATCTTTTCCAACAACAATAAACTACTAGTCAGAGAGAATCCATTAAAGTTAATAATTATTCGAGCATGACCAGTCACAGAAGAAATATAGCAATTGAAATAAGAGAATCAAAACAATTATCTTGCTGTCCATGTGGAGAAAAGAAAGAACAGAACTCGGGTTTGTATCCCTGTCGCATATTTTGTTATAAAATTACAGATACACAAATCCGTAGCTATCTTTTCAAATGACAATACACTACTAAACAAGTAAAATCAATTAAAGTAATAACTAGCATAGATATCTTAAATACATCTAACTAAAAGATGGTGAGAGATATCAATCTTCTGCCACCTATACTGGATTTGTGACACATTAGATTAGCCCCTCAAGGTTGATATCTCTCAGTGCCATTTAAATGGATGTATTTAACTTTTAAGATATCTAAGCTATTTTAAGTTAAAGTATTTTTTATATCAACTCACTAGTTGCAACCCCCTTGCTGTCCCTGTAGTTATGTCTATCAGCATAATCACTCAAGCCTGACCAGCTATTGCAGAAATATAACTACTCAGAAATAAAATGGTCCATGTCACAGATCTGTAACTTCAAGTGCGTAAAAAAAATTGTCTTTGTGAAATACATAAGCTTCAAAACAAAGTATAGTCGCTACTTGCAGCCTCATGAGATGAACATGTTCTATATTAATTGATATTGTAGCTTCCAAAAGAAATGCTAATGCTCATTTAATTATTTTACTAATTTCTTGTGAATTGACTATTTTTATTATTTGTAGAATCCTTTAATTATATGTTGGATTCTTCAGAAGCAGTCTTAATCTTAGTACAACAAAACCTTCTACTAGCAAACACTGCATCTCGTTTCAGAAAATCAAAACCAACAGATAATATAAAATTTCTCCCTTTTTCATCCTTTTAAGGACATTGTCCCTCTCAGAAATATTGAACATTAATGAAAGGTTCACAAAAGTTCAAAACAAGGTCTATGTACTTTATGTGCAGTAACATACAAATGGATTATTCATATGCAACTGTATTATTTCTATGCAGTACAAAAAAATGACCAAATTTAAATAAAATAATCATGTAAATGCAAACTGCAACACTGACCTCAACAATCTTCACTAAAAAGTCAAAGACATCAAAGAGATTGATTCTTTAGCAAGTATGTAAATACAATTCCATACCAACAGGATTTACTATTAAATAGCATCCACATTAAAGGGCATCCAACTATTTCCAGTACTGATACACGTTCCTGTGCATCTAGGACTTTCCATCTCAAAAGTAGAGCTTATAAGTCAAGAAAGACAATATAGCAGTCATGTTCATAAATTCCAGACTGACTGATGCAGGCCAGGATTTAGTATATAATAGCATCCACATAAAATGGCTGATCTTACTGATTTTAGTACCGATACATGTTCCTGTGCATCTAGAACTTTCCGTCTCTTGGGTAGAGCTTATAAGTCAGGAAAAACAATACAGCAGTCATTATCCTAAATTCCAGACAGATTGATCCAAACCACTCAACTAACTAAGATAGCCATTGCATCCCAAACAGAAACTAAAAGCAAGAGCCTAACCTCTACAGAAATGAATGTCATATTGGAAAATCTTTCATGAGCAGTATTGAACATTGCTCCATCCTCCATATGTCTCTCACGCCATTCCTCCCACAAGTAACTGCACCACAATCCTTGTATAAAATCAAAAAGTGATATTTATTGCATTCAACAAAACTGCAAAAATATCATAACACATTCTACAAAATAAGCCTTCATTTTCGTAGATCTATTCATTTTAAATAATATGTAAACATTTCCAACATTTATTTACAATGCAAAATTGGTGTATATTATCCTCAATAACTGATGAACACGATTATGAATTTACTGAATTGCAAAAAACTCAGTTTAGAATAAAGCAATACTGCAATCAGCCAGCACTCTTGGTTACAAATTTGAGAATAGAAATCCACAGCAAATATATCTCCACAGTGGGAAAAAAGAATGAAACGGAACCTAAGTTTGCACTAACTAAAATCAAAAAAATACATTAGAATGCATTTGAAAGATGAGTTGAAGAAAGATTTAAGATCATATAAATAAAAGCAAGGTGCCTTCAATTAGAATTAAAAACAAGTTTCATAATATAGCAAAAAGCAGGTTTGTGAATATGCATGCAAAGGACAAAATTAAACATGGGATCATATGCATTTTCCATCTGAAAAAAAATTATAGCAGAAATTTCAGAGGATAAAATTATGAACATCAACCACCAAAACAGAGAAATAAGTGTGATGTGCAAGGGTTGTCAAACAAATCTTTCATCCATCCTCTTAAAGATATATGAATTATGTATTAACTGTAAAAGGATAGAGTCTAGACCAATAAAACATGAGCTGAAAAACTTAATCCGTGTTAACTGCATGAAATATTCAGGATTAAGCCTTGCAGAGAGCATTAGTAAATTTTTCCACTCATTCTGGGACAACACGCGATGATGTCGTTGCGTGCTGCTCCAGTGACTAGAGTTTTCCCTGTTTCCCTCACGGCAGATGGAACTCAGCGTTGCCATAGTTCCAATGGCAGTTCATTTGGTAGGTTCAGGAATGGTTTCAAGGCGGATGGTTGACATGACTGCAGAGGCCCGTTCGCAGGAGGCAGTAGGCGGCAATGTTCACGGAGGTGGAGATTTTGTTCACGGAAGACTAGGGTTTGTGGCACAGACCATGGCCACAGGAAGGATCATAGCGGTTCAGACCTGTCAAAACCAGCAATGGCTGTGGGGTGCAGTGTTGTTCTCTCTCATGCAGGCAGTAGTGATGCCCTCGGAACAAACGATGCTGGATCGCAGGGGCTTGAGGATGGGGGTAATGGAGCAGAGAGCGGGGAAGATAATTTAAAAAATAGAATGAAGCAAGCAGATTTTAAGGGTTTTGAACTGGGTGCTTGTTCCTCAGCTTTGACTGCACAGATTGGTTCCCAAGTGCACTCCAAAGGCCTGAAGTCGACCCTCTCTGAATCCAGGGAGGGGGCTATAGGGAGTGGTGGCTTCGTATGCCTGTCATCAAGAGAAGAGAAGATAGATGATGTTTCAGTTTGAGCGATGCATAGGGAAGCGGTAAAGAAGCTGAGTAATGGGCATGCAATGAACACAATATGTTTTGAGCCACTTGCAGAGAAAGTTTCAGTCAGCCTGGATGCAGAAGTTGAGGAAGAAGCAGAAAATGCAAAATACTTCACGGAAACAGGACTGATTGGAAGATTTAAGGGATTCTGGCCTTCCCTGGGAGAGCTACACAGCTGGATTTCAAAGACGTGGGGCCCTATTTGGAGGGTAATGTTCAGATTTACCTGAGTGCTCGAGGCTTCTTTGCTTCGACGTTTGATAATGTGCTGGACAGGAAGAAAATTTTGTGTGAATCTATTTGGAGCTGGGAGAACAAATACACTTTTTTGTTGAAACCGTGGCGTCCGGCCTTCAACCCAGCCTCTGAATCTTTCAATAAGATTCCTATGTGGATAAGACTTCCAAATCTCCCGTTACAATTCTGGTTCGATTCATGTCTTGAAGCTATTGGGAACTCTTTGGGTAATTTTATGAGCGTGGATGTGGACTCTCAAAACTTTTTACACCCTACTTTTGCTCGCATTTTGGTTGAGGTGGATCTAGTGAAGGCTCTCCCAGTGGAAGTGTCCCTTAAATTGGGAAGTGGTGAGTGGATTCAACAAGTGGACTATGAAGGCATCCCTTTCAGATGCAGACGATGTTTTCAAACAAGGCATGTCGCTGAAAACTGTCCAAAGAAGAGAATGTTTAAACAGGCAACTTGGTGGAAGGATTCATCCCTCAAATTTTACTCAGTGGAGAGGGAAGAGGATTGCAAGAAGGCTGCTAAAAATAATGATGTGGCTGCTAGTAAGGCGACAAACTCAGATTCCAAATCTCCCGTTACAATTCTGGTTCGATTCATGTCTTGAAGCTATTGGGAACTCTTTGGGTAATTTTATGAGTGTGGATGTGGACTCTCAAAACTTTTTACACTCTACTTTTGCTCGCATTTTGGTTGAGGTGGATGTAGTGAAGGCTCTCCCAGCGGAAGTGTCCCTTAAATTGGGAAGTGGTGAGTCGATTCAACCAGTGGACTATGAAGGCATCCCTTTCAGATGCAGACGATGTTTTCAAACAAGGCATGTAGCTGAAAACTGTCCAAAGAAGAGAATGTTTAAACAGGCAACTTGGTGGAAGGATTCATCCCTCAGATTTTACTCAGTAGAGAAGGAAGAGGATTGCAAGAAGGCCGCTAAAAATAATGATGTGGCTTCTAGTAAGGCGACAAACTCAGATTATGCAGGAAAACTTGAGACCGGGAAGGGGAGTGGAGCAGAGATGTGTCGACAGGCTATATGTAGGGAGGTTTCAAATTTTCAATGATTTCTGATGAGGATAAATCCTGCAGAAGTCCCAATGGTAGGCAGCCAGAAAAAAAAATAAGGAAGAAAATGTGGTAGAAACCAATGCACAGAGTAAGGGCTTGAGAATGAGCTCTGATTCAAGTGTAAACGGGCAAGAGAATTTGGTGAAGGAGTTTGCCACTGCTGGTGGTAGTTTAGGTTATAAGGTAAGGGATGAAGTGCCTTCCATTGATGAGGCCTTGGAGACATATAAGGAGTTTGGTAGGATGGAAGAGGGATGGCAAGTTATGAAAGGGAAAAGAGACAAGAAGACAAAGAAGGGGGGTAGCTTTCATATGATTGCTTTGATATGATACTACACTCGCATTCGAAAAATGGGGGCAATTTGTAATATTTCGTGATTGGACTTGTTTATGGGTCTTTGATTGGCTGTATTGTTTCCCTGGGAGAGGCGGTTCTCCTTTTGTAACTGCCCCTGGTTACGGCCAGGCGAAAACCCAGTTTATTCGTAATAAAAACATAAACTTATCACTGATATAAAAAAAAAAACCACCCATTCTCAATACACAAATTCAGCCTTCATTAATGAGGCCTTGGAGACATATAAGGAGTTTGGTAGGATGGAAGAGGGATGGCAAGTTATGAAAGGGAAAAGAGACAAGAAGACAAAGAAGGGGGTAGCTTTCATATGATTGCTTTGATATGATACTACACTCGCATTCGAAAAAATGGGGACAATTTGTAATATTTCATGATTGGACTTGTTTATGGGTCTTTGATTGGCTGCATTGTTTCCCTGGGAGAGGCGGTTCTCCTTTTGTAACTGCCCCTGGTTAGGGCCAGGCAAAAACCCAGTTTATTCTTAATAAAAACATAAACTTATCACTGATCAAAAAACGAAATCTACCCATTCTCAATACACAAATTCAGCCTATAAAGAAGCTTTGAATATGGTCATATGCTAAATTATAACTCGGATTTATTTAAGTAATTGCATGCCTGAGCACCACCTAAATCATATAGACCAAAATGTTCGTTGTTTTATTTTAATTTTTCAACATTTTACAGGATTTTCAATCGAGGTTTGTTGAAAAGAAAAAAAAACCTTTCCCATCTATCTGATTCTCACAAACATAGCAAAAAATTGAACCAACTTGTCAGAATATTAAAATAAAATGCAAATGTTAAGGCCCCAAAGTACCTTTGGATGAGCTTTCTGAGACCTGTGTGGCTCCCAAGTGAGTCCATGTGTAATATGCAAGGTGTTTTTGAACAATTGTCATCTGTAACCCACACCAGTTAAAAGGGATAGACACTTGGAAAGTTGCTTATAAAGTGATGATAACTATTAGCACTCACCTTCCAGAACTGCCCCAGGATTGCAAATAACAATCAAACTCCAATGTAAGCTGCAATAAAATAGGATCCATTATGCATATTGTATAAGATATTTGTAATTAGATCGTTATTTGTAATTAGATCTACAAAACGCTTCCTCAAACTAGAAATTCAAATATAACATACCTGTAATTTACAGGTATAAAAATATAATCTTTCTCAAACAAGTTCACTCTTCGAGTCCATTTTCTTACGCGCTGGAAAGCCTGTCGGTTCACTACCTCAGTATCTGGAGCCTTATCCAAATCAGCTAACTTACGGAAAAAAAAGCTGTTAAAGAAGTGACAAGCTTCTCTCTTTTCGTAAGAGATTGTAGACTGGAGATACCTGCCCAAAAATAAACAGCAGCGCTTACAATTTGCAAGAACCATATAAGAATATTAAGGTAAATCTTGAATATCTGTCCATCATACATATTTGTCCCATCTCTGAACAGATGGTTCAAGTATATGAATTATTTTTTGCAGTAGACTATATCATAACACTGCAGAGACTGTACAAAAATAAATACAAAGCTTAATCTTTGATTAAATAATATAAATCAAAACCACAAATTTTACCACAAGGGTTGAATGAACATTTGATGTTAAGACCAAAAAGAAAGCTAAAAAACATAGATACACTAAAGGGGTGAAACCCCCAACACATTGTCTACACCATAATTGAAAAACTGACTCAGCAATGACTTGGCTGGCCCAAAAAATTTAAACACTTGGGAATTGGCAAAAACTCAGGAAAAAATTGGCAATAACCCCGCAAATTTATCAAACATTATTTTTTTAGCTGCAGGAATCGGGTATAGCACCCAAATTTAACAAACATTTGAAAATATTTGATTTTTTAAAATATTCTTTAAAACACAGAAATATACTAAAATCGAAGAACATATTTCCCATCTCAATCATATACAAATCAAAATTTGAGCTTAATTGAATAAAACATTTGTATTATTTAGACGTTATTATAAAAGACTTTTTTTATATATATAATATAATTATATATTTTAGATAGAATTTTATATAAAATTTTATCTCATTTATTTAATTTTGAAAATAGTAAAATGACTTTAAAAAATTATATATTATCATATTTACCTTTGGCTTTAATTATAGTTTATAATAAATAATAAATAAAATTAACAAAAGGCATGGTTAAAAGTTAAAACTTGAAAAAACATTTAAAACATTTTAAAAACCATATCGTATCTATAAAAAGTATTCATATATTAAAAAACACCTACATGTCACCTCCCACATGCTCTAGTTGTGCTTCCAGTTTGTAAACCGCGCCTCAAAAATGACCCAAAATCACTTTAGAGTTACCACTTTTTCTCAGCAGTTTCATTTTTACCTGCTATTTGGGTGAGTTTCTGCCTGATTAGAGATAACAAATTGCATATTTTTGACAAAATTTATGCAGAAAATCACCACAGGTTTGGATAAAAATAGGTGCAGAGTTTTTTGCAAACATGACTCGCCACCAGTTTGGGGTCGCGATTTCTGCGAGTTAATGCCAATTTTTCAATCAATGATTTAAAATCAAGCATGGCCTTACTGTGCTGGATTGAAAAAGGTTCCTTATTTTTCCTATCCATGCCTATCTCTTATTTCATGTACATTTCTTGCATATACTATGTTCTCTTCCCAAGGCAGTTCCTGCATTCTCCTTTCTATTTACTGTTTCATATTTGATATTTCTGTCAGCTACTAGGTTGATAATCACCTAGAGCTTAAATCTCAAATTTCAACATCTTATTTGTCATTTAATATACATATATACACATGTGTGTCTATGACGCGTATACAAAAACAATATTCTTATTTATTCTTTCAATACCATTAAATTATTATTAATTTTCTTCACCCCTAACATTAAATACAAAAACTCTGAAACACAAGAAACAGTCATAATCTACATTACACCAAATTTCAAGGACAGCAGAAAGTGTGGGAAAATATAGACACATTTATTGGGCAGATATTTGGGGATGACATTTTATAGGAGGTAGAAAGGGACAGCTACCAAAAACATAGGGAGAAGTATTGGAGATTATAAATATTCATAACCTTAATACATAACATTAGAGTTCAATTGAAATTTCACATATGAGTTGACAAACAAATTAACAAAATTAATTTTTTTTATATCAATGTGCATATATATTATATAAAAATTACAGCATGGTGCCCAAAAGCTGCAAACTCAACTACAAAATGCCAAAAAATAGAAAATCTGCCACTGCCCCTAACCAGCGTCTGTTCAGGGCATAGCATGGATGCTCATTTTCAATTTCAGATCCTGAAGGATGCTATAGAGAAGGTTGGGCCACAAAATGTGGTGCAAGTAGTGACAAATGCAGCCCATGTTTGTAGAGCAGCAGGGAAGATGACTGAGGCAGCCTATAGACATATTTGGTGGACTCCTTGTTGTGTGAATGCCATGAGTAATACACTCAAGGACATGGGTAAAATCAGCTAGATCAAAACAATTGTTAGTGATGCTAGAGATGTGCAGATGTTTATCTACAACCACCACACTTCACATGCACTCCTTAGGACCTTCTCCAAGAAGGAATTCCTAAAACCTGTAGAGAATCGGTATGCATCATATTTTATTCTCTTGGAGAGGATGCTTGAGTTGCAAGAGGCATTGCAACTAATGGTTATGACAGCAGAATGGAACAGGTGGCCTGAGTCGAATACACAATAGGGGTTGAGGGTGAAGGAGGTGGTGAAGAATGATCTCTTTTAGGCTAATGCCAAATATATTGTCTCCATCATTGTTCCAGTCTCCACGGTTATTAGATTTGGGGATTCTAATACACCTACCCTTGGAGAGATGTACAAGTGCATTGATTCTATGCTTGGTCAAATGAAGGTTGTTGTGCAAGAGGACCCTACATTGCAATTCTACACCAAGCATATTTAGCCAATCATCCATTGTAGATGGGAGAAGCTCAACACTCCCTTACACATGGCTGTCCATGCATTGAACTCGAAGTGGTACATGCAAAGTCCAGGCAGAGTTACACCTATACAGGATTCTGAGGTGAAACAAGGATCCATGAGTGCAATTGACAAAATGTATCTTCCTAATGAGGCTAGTGAGATTTGTACTGAGTGGACAAAGTTTGCCACTCTATGGGGATATTCAGAGGCAGTGAAGAAAGATCTAGTGATTATGTCACGACAGGATCCCAAGTTGTGGTGTACTATGCATATGCCTCAATCTTTGATAACTACTCTAGCCATTCATTTGCTGTCCCAGATTTCTATTTCTTTTGTTGCTGAGAGGAACTAGTCTACTTACAACTTCATCCATTCTGTTAAGAGGAACAATCTTACTTCTAGGAGGGCAGAGAAACTTGTGGCAGTACATAGTACATTGTGTCTCATTGACCGCAACACATCTACATACAAGAAGAGCCTAGCAGCCAGATGGGATGTAGAGACAGAAGAGCCAGCACAGATTGATGATGATGATGGTATAGAGACAGGGCTGGTTGGTATTGGTATTGATGAGCTTGAGGAGTCCAGCAGTTCAAGTGATGAGGGCATTGAAGAGTTAGGCAAGGAGCTTTGAGATGATTAGAGTCATAGGACTCAACTTCTAGTATTTACTATTTGTTTTTGAAGTTTGAAGTTTGAACATTGTTGAATCTTGATAGCTTGATCAATTGATTGTAATTTTGAATCTTGATGAACATTGGATCGTGATTAATATGATTGTGAAATGAAAAATTTAAAATTTGGAAAAAATGTCATTGCAATGTCTATATTTGATATTTCATATTTTCAATTTTCAAATTTGCCATTCGAATACTCCTACTAAACTCTAGTTATTATGTTATACATCTTTATCTTTTTAAAACTAACAGTAATTACTAATTTTTCAAGAGCTAATAGTAATACTATATGTATTACCATTATAAAAGCACCGTCCCCCCCCCACCGTCGCCCCCCCACCATCGCAAACTTAAACCCCAAGTACCCTCGTCCCCAAACGCAGCTCCCCGTCCCCCCAAGGAAACATCCCCAAACCCCATGGAACACTGTTGTTTTCAGTTTCAGTTAAACGATTGTTTCGTTTAGAAACATCGTTCTTGTAATTCCTTTAAATGGAGCTTTCCTTCTCCATTGTAAATACATCAATTAATTACTGAGCTCAAAAAAAAAATTCAAAAATTTGTGGTTAATCCTTATTAGTTTATTCAGAAGTTTTTATCATTCAAAATTTGAAGATGTTTTGCAAAGCTCCAAGATTTTCTACAAATCCTCTAAAGCTCACCTGAATTCTGCAAATCCAAAGCCTGAAAGTGCAGATTTTCGTGCGTTTTTCTGTGAAAATTCGTAGATTTCGTCCTCTCAAAAAGATGTGACATCCTAAGCCATTTATTCTTTTGGATATTGTGCCACTTGTTATGCAAAAGAGCGTCACTTTCTAGCCCGCGCAACTAGGGTTCTTCGACTTACGCAGCATTTTTTCTCTTTCTTCCCACATGTGACCTCTAAGTTATTTATTATGTCCGCAGTAATCGCGTGTTGAGGGTTTATAGTCACAATTTTTCCTTCCAATTTCTTTTGCATCGTCCACAAGCGATGGCACTCTATGCTCGCGCCTAACGTTGTTTTAAGGCTCGCAAAATTTGTGTTACATTTCTTTTTCCCTACAACAGAAGTTCATTTCTCCAACTTGTTTGTGTTTCTCACAAACGCACGGGTTTCTACTCATTGCCTACAAATAGCAACTAGGCTTTTTCATACATTTCTGCAATTTTTTATGATTTTTATTACTTTTTTACAAAAATCAAAGGTTTTCCTGTAGCCTCCCACCTCAAGATATGTGTCAAAAGTCTGCAACTTTGTTGTTCTTGGGATTCGTGACAATAGCTTTTTGAAATTTTTAGAAAAAAATTAGAATCTCAACCTTTCATCAATCTTTACCTCATTTTTTGTGCATTGGAAAAGGGAGGGATGGTGTCATTGACCAACATCATGTTGGAAAGCAACCAGCGCTTCAACGGCAAGAACTACAACAGTGCATGCTCCCGATCTTCGAGTACAGGTGCCTGGATCAAATTGTACTCAGTAAAGTTGCTCATCCCATGGCGGCAGGCAAAGATCAAGACAAGTACGATGAGCGCAATCAGAAAGCGGTCATGTGCATCAAGTTGTCTGTCACAAATGACGTGCCTCCAGAAGTGTCATTTGGAAAGATAGTTGCGGAAACGAGGCTCACTTGAAGAATCTCCATGAACAGTCAAACAAGGGCAAAGTGTGCATTCTCAAGAACACGTTTTCCATTATAATGGACGATAAGGTGTCTGGAGGAGCATCTTATGAAGATCAAGGATATTTGTGACAAACCAGAGGCTATTGGCCGCATGATGGAAGAAGACATTGTGGCGGCTATCATGTTGAAAAGCCTACGACGATCCTACAACCACTTCATCGAGACTTTGAACATTACATCCACGAATGTTGACCTAAAGTTCAATGAACTGTGCAACAAGCTCCTACAGCAGAGCAAGTGGAAACAGGAGTTTGGGAGTTGCCAAAGACCTGTTGTGGAACAAGCATTTACTGCCAAAGCCAATGACAAAGGCAAGTCCATTCAACAGAAAGGACAAAGCAAATCTGAGGAGAGTTCCAAGAAGGCAATCAAATGTTTTTCCTATGGTTAACTTGGTCATATGAAAAATCAATGCAAGAAATGGTTGGCAGATGAAAAATCCAACTAGGGAGGGTCTCGGCAGAAGGCCCATGTTGCAGAGTATATTGAAGAGAAGGGTCTACCCTTTATGCACTTATCACCAAAAGACGAAAAGATCATATCAAAACATCTACCTAGTACATTGATTTTGGAGCTTACAAAAGAGATTGGTTCACGAACTACACACCATGCTCTGATTCTGTGATCTTTGGTGGAGGTGAAGATTATACAGTTATCGGCAAGGGCAATGTTCAGATTAAATATGTTGGGAGAACTCTCATATTTTGTCAACATATGCTATGTTCCAGGCATGGAGCTAAATCTGCTCTTAGTGAGTCAGATTATGCACAATTGTCTAAAGTTGGATGTCATCTTCAATACACACGAGTGCCATATTGTTGACAAAGAGTTGAAGACTACAATTGTTGTAGGCCTTGAAGATCATGGATTATTTAGCCATATTGATACTGGAGAGTCCCAGGAAGTTGCAATGGTTGTGAAGAGTTCAACCATTAGTTCTCTTTGGAATCAACGGTATGGTCACCTCAACATACACTATCTCTCTCAATTGACTCAAGAGAGTCTGGTGAATGACTTACATGAGATCTAGTCATAGACATATGACATTTGTGCAGCTTGCTAAGCAGGGAAGCAACATTGCACTCCCTTCACGGAGGACTCTTGGCGAGCATCCAAACTCTTGCAACTGGTTCATGTGGATGTTTGTGGGCCAATGAATACTACATCGGACATTGGTGCCAGGTATTTTCTTCTGTTTGTAGATTATTTCAGTAGGAAAACATAGGTGTTTTTCCTAAAGGCAAAATCAGATGTATTTAACGAATTTCAGAAGTTTAAAGCATTAGTTGAAAAAGAGTCAAGATGTTAGATCATTACTCTTAGGTCAAATAATTAGGGGGAATTCCATTCCAACAAATTCTCTGACTTTTATGCTAAACACGGTATTAAGCATCATCTTACCACACCCTACACCCCTCAACAGAAAGGTGTTGTTGAGAGTAGGAATCGTACTATTATGGAAATGGCCCTATCTATGTTGGAGAATAGACATGTTCCTAAGAAGTTTTGGGCAGAAGCAGTGTATACTACAGTGTACCTTCTAAATCGGTCTCCCACACAGGTCATCAAGAAGAAGACCCTACAGGAAGCATGGTCTGGAAGGAAACAAAATATCAATCACCTGAATAGTTTTTGTTCAACAACTTATGCTTGGATTCCAGATGCAAAGAGCTCCAAACTAGATTACAAAAGTCAGAAATTGATGCTTACAGGATACAGTGACAATCCAGGCCTATGGAATGATTGATGTGGACATTGATCGTCTCACATTCAGTAGAGATGAAGATTTTGATGAAGAAGGTGGGCCCTTTATGCTCTCTTCTCCTATCCAAAGTCGTGAAGATCAGCCTATGAAAAATGGAATTTGGGTGTTAGGCTTCCATTTGCTTCACTTGATGAGAGGGACTTTGAAGGTTCTAAACCTGAAGGCATGACATTGTACCACCAAATTTCCCTTAAGATAACCTGGATCAACATCCAAATGATTTCATAACAGGCACCCCAAGTTATGGCAGTCATCCTGATTTGGAAGATGGTTCTAATCTCTGGCCTATGTAGTGGGAAAAGCTTATTGGTGGTGTTCAAGATGAACTTGTTGAGGGTAGATCTTTCAGAGGCAAGAGCAAGAATAACACGGTCAATTTTGCTCTTCTGGCCAACATTCAAAGTATCTATGAGCCTCAGACATATTTAGAGCCAAAAGGGATGCCTGAATGGGAAAAGGCTATGGAAGTTGAGTATCATAGTCTTCTGAAGAACAACACTTGGGTTCTGTCAAATCTTCCACAAAAGAAGAAAACCATTGGCTGCAAATGTGTCTATAAAGAGAAGTACAAAGCTGATGGAACTCTTGATAAGTACAAAGCTCAGTTGGTAGCTAAAGGCTTCTTGCAGAAAAAAAAAACCTCTGCTCCTACAACAAAGATGAGCACCATCTGATTGGTTTTGGCCATTGCAACACAATGTAGTTGGACAATCCATCAAATGGACGTGAAGAGTGCCTTCCTCAATGGTGATTTGCAGGAAGAAGTGTATATGTTTCAACATCTAGGTTTCAAAAATGAGGCCAAAGAGCTATCAGGTATGCAGACTGGTCAAGGCTCTTTATCGCCTCAAGCAGGTCCCCAGGACTTGGTACATCAAAATTGATACCCATTTGGTTGCACATGGTTCTCACATGAAACCTTTAGATCCAAACTTGTATGTCAAACACACTAATAATGACATCATTTTTCTTGTTATCTATGTTGATGTTATTATCATTACCGGTAATGGGGCACAATTGCTTGAGCAAATCAAATTGCATTTGTGTCTGGCATTTGATATGACTGAGTTGGGACTTATGCATTATTGTCTCGGTATAGAGGTTTGGCAGAAAGTGGCAGCATTTTCATTTCTCACTCGAAGTATGCCAGAAGTTTGCAAGATAAGTTAATGATGGTTGATTGCAAGCCTTCATCTACATCTATGGAAAAAGGGTTGAAACTATCAGCCAAATCAGATTCACTTGTGGTCAATGACTCAGCTTTTAAGCAACTAGTTGGCAGCCTTATCTATCTTACAACCACTAAACATGATTTCAGCTATGCTATGAGCTACATATCTCATTTTGTGGTTGTAGCAAAGCATGTACTGATATTTATGAAAGGGACACCAGACTTTGGCATTCCGTACAAAAGAAGCAAAGATCCTTGGCTGATTGATTTTACAGACTAGGATTGGGCAGGAATTGTTGATAAAAGCAAGTCTACTTCTAGGTATTGTTGTGAGGTTTTCACATCAGCGCCCCATTGCAAATGGGGACACCCTCTTCTTGCTTTGGCAATAGGAGTAATGGTCTTAGGTGGTAACAATTTTCAAAGTCTCTCAACCTGAGAGATGAGTTTGAGCAACTTTGTTCATTTAGGGAGTCATGCCTTAAGAGCGAAAGAGAGTAAGAGCTAGAAAAGTCATGGAGCAAAAAAATGAAAATTGTCATCAAAAGAGGGGAATGAATGTGAGAGAAATGATATGAAAGCAATTCAAATTAGATTTGGTGTCAAAAAAAAATAGATGATAAGATTCGAAGTTGGACAAGTCTAAAGGGGCGAAACAAAGTATGAAAGGACGAATTCGGAGGTTTCAACACTCAAAACAAGAGGGTCGAAAATCCCAAGATCTTGGGATTTTCGCCCATCTGATCCTAAAATTTCTAAATCTCCGCTCAAGGAGAAAAAGGGCCTTAGATAGCAATTGAATGCCAAGTTGGTGCGGGAGGATGAAATTGGAGAAAGGAAGATAAAATCAACTGAATGCTTGGGAGAAAATGATGAGGGTTGAAGATGAAAATGAATTGAATTCCTATGAGAATCAACTTTCAGCCAAGTTGACTTGCAAATCAAATTAAGATTGATGATAAATAAACCTTGAAAACCTTTCCAAACATGAATTTGAGCTTAAAGTGGCAAAGTGGGCATGCAAGGTGAGGGTCGAAAATCCCAAGATCCTAGGATTTCTGCCCTTATGAACTTTTCAATGGAAATCATCAACTCAAATTGATCAAGAAGGTGAAAATGAAGTTTGAAGGACAAGTTCGATGAAATTTGAGAGGGAAAGGACAAGTTTTTTGAAAAAAACGACGGGAAATAAGACTAACTTGAGGTCAGAAATCCCAAGATCTTGGGATTTTCGCCATGCTTTCAATGAGGACATATAGCAAAAAAACAAGTGTTGATTTCCTTTATAGGCTCAAAATCATGCATGGATGGCAAACCAATCAAAGTTTCAAAGGAAAGGCAATGAATGAAAGCCCATTACATGGGCGGAATTTTCACAAAGATGGGATTTTCAATCCCAACATCACAAGATCTTTGCCATAGAAGCCCTTGGGCAGAATTTTCTAAAACATGGGATTGCTAATGCCAACTTCACCAAACTTTTATCATGCCTCCAATAGATAGGGCGGTGGGTTATGAGATGAGAAACAAAGTGGTAATCTTACATGAGGATTTCAAACTGCAAACGCATATCACCCCCCTCAACAAGTTGAATGAAATTCACAAGCAAAATCGATGAATGGAAATCCAATACTTGGCGAAACTCTCCTAAGCTTAGGATTCTCAGTCCTAACATTCCAAAATCTCCGCCATGGGAAGGCAAGGGCGTGACTTTCAAAAACATTAGATTTTAATCTCATCATTTCAAAACCTCCTCCCCCTTTAACATGGTAAGCACTAGTAAAGGAAATCGATTTTTGGGCCAAGTTGAAATCAATTAAAAACAAAGAGGAATTTAATTTATTTAAATTGACAAGGGGCTGAATTGATTCAAGTCAATATGGGCGATCTAGATAGCTGAAAAGATTAAATCCAAATTAAATTTTTGCCCATAAACAAGTCAGCCTATGAAGGGGAGTCCTGATTGTTTAAACAAATTATTGTGATTGGCCACATATAGTACAAATCAGCTCAATCTAAAGACATACCCCTTGGCCTTGAAATCGCCTAACATTTCATTTCATCATACATTCAAGCAGATCGAACTACCAAATAAAGAGGGCAGCGATTTCACAATGAGGGGCAACGATTTCAGGATTTGAGGAGGATTTCAAAAGAGATAAATCTCTGATTTGCAAAATCAGAATTTAGAGATTGAAAAGGAGCTTGCGAAAGGAAATCTGGGCTAAAAGCAGACAAAATCAGAATGGAAGTATGCTGGAAAAAGAAATCTCAGCTTAAAACAAAGAAAATCAGACCTTAGAAAATTGAGAATTCTTGATCAAGTAAAGAAAAAAGTTGATTTAAATCAAATCTAGATGCAATTTCCTATCATATAAGCTTTCAGATTTCCTTCACATCGTTTTTTCTTATCATTTTGTGAGCTTAATGAAACTTCTTTGTTTTGCAAGGTGATTGAAGGGGAGGCTTGGAGAGTGAAAGATGGTGCAAGACCAAGTTCAAGACTTCAAACAAGGAGGTGGTTTGAGATCAAGAAGGAAAGGCATGATGCTCATGGACAAGAAGGATGATGCTTAAAGTTGAAAATGCAAATTCAAAGATCAAGATCAAGATGGAGAAAGAAGAAATTTGCAAGCTTACAAGTGAAAGAGCTCATCACCAACTTCAATTTCCTTTGGAAATCCAAGTCTACTTTGAAGGATCTAACTACATGAAGATTTCATCACCAAGAAGATCATGACCAAGAAAAACAAGATTTTCAATACCAACTAGTGCAATGAGAAGATTTCCAAATTAAAGATGGAAAAAAATTGAGAAGATGAAACAATTTGGGAATATGCCATCATAATTGAAGGCTTGATAATGTTGAGTATCAAGAGATATTTTCTCATCATGAGATAAGGATGTTGAGGCAAACAATTGATCAAGTCTATGAGATAAGGATGTTGAGGTGGCGTCCACTCATCTTCCACCAATCAGAAGGCTCCATATGCATGTGTTCAAGCACATTCAATCATACTATGACAAATGTACATGTGGAAGGCATTTAGTGCCTCTACCTTATCTATTTTCTCATTGGTTCTCAAAAGCATTGTAATTTTCTTATTGGCACACGGGGTGGTGCCTTCATGTAATTGGATAATAGTGTAGCAACCCTAATTAGGGTTTGTAATGGATAATCTTGGCCCTTGATCTTGAATTGATCTTGGCCCTTCATTGTAATTGAACAACTATAAAAGGCCAAAGCCTTCTCACTTGTAACATGTAAGAATAGAGATAGGGTGCGAGAGGAGACTTGTTGAAATTGTTGCCATAATGCTATCAATCTAATTTTTGATTCATTGTTGGTCTTCATTGTGGATTATCTGTGTTGCTTTGAAGTATTGCATGGTTTCTACACTTCCTCACTTAGATTAGATTTCATTTCATGTTGATTAGAAATAGTGTTTAGTTGAATGGAAGTGATTTTGGATGCATCTTTGGTGAGCTTGCTTAGACCAAACCACTAGTTGCTTGCTGATTGTAAGTACACCTTGCATAGTTGAATGGCATATTTATAAACTTAACTTGATTATTGCTTGCACATTGATACGGATCGATGGATGGAATTAATGGAATGGTGGTAGTTTGAACATCTTACATTTGCCTTAGGAGATCACACTAGCTTGGTTGATGTTGATGGCTAAACTAAGTCTAGTAGAGTCACAAAGATATCCACATTTTTTTGCAGTCTAGGAATAGATTACCTTTCTAAACCCTTTTACTTTGCAAGTTGTTTGTTTGGTGAGAAGAAATTGAAGTAGTTGATATCCATTGAATGAACAACGTAAGTCCCTTTCTAATAACCAGCATATCACATCATAAAACTGAGTGAAAGTCCACAATAAGAAAGAACCTTGAGGGTGTCTCATTTGATCACACAACCCATATACATTGTTTAGCATATGAGCATCCTTATTCAAGAGAGAGATGGAGATTTGGTGTTTCATCTCGAAATACAAGTATTCGATTATGCATGTTGTGGCGGAACAAAATTCACATCGACAGGTATGTCTTTAGTCTTGGTAGAAGTAAAGTCACATGGACCTGTAAGAACCAACAACCAGTAGCTCTTTCCTTGATTGAAGCAGAATATTGAGGGACTGTGAAATCAGCATGTGAGGCAATATGGCTACAGAGGATGCTTTTTGACATGAAAATGTCTCAAGCAGGGCCTTCACCCTTCTTTTGTGACAATCAAGCGATAATAAAACTTGTCAAGAATACAATCTTCCACGAGAGAACCAAACATGTAGAGCTTCATAGTCATTTCATCAAAAAGCTTGTTGAAGATGGAACTGTGATGTTGCAGTTTGTTCCAACTAAGGACCAAACTACAAATATCCTCAGCATGTCTCTGAGCCCGGACAAGTTTGTAATATTTAGGGGGCAACTTGGTGTAGTTGATAGAATGACCATTAAGGTAGGGTATTAGAGAAATATTAGCATATTGCTTATTTAATGGTCACTTAATGTATTTTAGTAAGTTTAGCTAGTTTCTATTTTCAGTTTCAATTAACGATTGTTTCATTTAGAAAAAAATGTTCTTGTAATTCCTTTAAATGGAGCTTTGCTTCTCTCCATTGTAAATACATTAGTTAATTACCATTTCAATAATGGATCACCAACCATCATCAAATACCTTTTATTTCACAAATTTCCCTTGAATCATGCTTGCCTTTGGTCATTTACCTCACTTAGATTAACCATCATTAACTATAGTCTTTTGCACCTCAAACATCATCTCTAACAAAACTAAGTAGCTAAAATATCTAATAGGTTCAAGGAAATCCTTCTTTGATAAAGTTCTAAAGAAAACAAGGTGTGATTGTGGCAAATGAAAATTTGTATATCTCTAGCTTCTACCACCACTATCTTGACTTAATCAATTTTTTCCAGAGTTACAGAACTCTACAAGTCCGTGTTGGACTCGCCGAGCCCCGAGGCGAGTCGGGCCTGCCGAGTTTATGTGACTCTAGCCTTGGACTCGCCCGAGTCCAGCCGAGTCCAGCCGGACTCACCGAGTCCGTGGACTCACTGGACTCGGCGAGTCCCGAGCCCCGGACTCTGTCGCGGCAGCAGCAAAACATAAAGTGAAATATAACATTTTTTTTTATGTTTTTGGCTTTTCTTAACCGGTTTATATGTTATGTTTTTGACCTAAAAAGGTCATTCCATCACATGCAAACAAGGAGAGGAGAGAAAAAAGGCTTGAGAGAGGAGTATTGGGGTTTTAGGAAAAAGATTGGGAAATCGATTGGCTCTCATAGATCGATTGTTGATTGTTTGTGCAAGTTTGTAGC
>MU224662.1:116693-138832 GCA_018584345.1 Thuja plicata
ACCACGTATAATTCCAATGACGTGTCATTCATTATGAGGAGGTAAAAATCCATGGCACATGCAACGAAAACCATAACAAATTTTTAAAATAAAAAAAAAAAATCCGTCCGGACCCTGCCCGGATCCAACACGGACCGGGTCGAGAATTTGGACCCGGGTCCGGGGTCCCAGACACGAATCCGGCAACTTAGACTTTAATGCTTTCTTTTGCACCGAGTTTAGGTATGCGGGACACCTACGATTCAGCAAATAATTGATAATATCATGGTACCACTCATCTGGGCACACGTCTTCTAACTCATAAACTTGTTGTACCAATCATGGCCCATCACACGTCATCGCTTGCACTAGTTGTTGTCCTCTGACTAGCCTCATTGGTTGGATATCTATGTCATATTCCTGGATAGTGGCAACCCACTTTCCTCTTCTCTCGCCCAACTCATTTTCCATTCGCAATGTCTTTACTGCTATGTCAGAAACAATTGCACGTACCTTGCTTCTCAGTATGTAATCCCTAAACTTCTTGATTGCTTTCACCAGCGCGTACTGCTTTTCTATGTTTCGATACCTCAATTCCGCCTCCTTGAGGGGGGCACTCATAAATACAATTGGATGTTCTTCACCCTCTTCATTCTTTTGAGTCAAAATGGTTGCACATGCATGGTCAGAGGCAAATGAATATATGTAGAAAGGCCTCTCATAATCAGGACTCACTAAGACTGGTGCATTGGTAATAGCTCGCTTGATCTCTTCGAATGCTTCTTTGGCTGCAGGAGTCCAATCGATCTTAGCATCTTTCTTGAGCATATCTTTCATAGGCTTCACTATTTCTGCAAATATTGATATAAACTTTCTCACGAAATTGTTCTTGCCAAAGAATGACTTCAGTTCTTTCTTGCTGGCTAGCAAGTTTAACTTTGAAATTACTTGAACTCTTTTAGGATTGATCATGATCCCTCTCTCTGAAATCACATGTCCCAATAGTCTTCCTTCAGTTACTCCAAACATGCATTTCATGGGATTCAAGGAAACACCAAATTTCCAGCATCTTGTGAATACCTTCCTCAAATCCTCTATATGATCTTCTCTTTGCTTTAAAAACACTGTAATATCGTGCATGTAAATAATGATGCATTTATCTTTTAGGTCCTTTAAGGCAAAATCCATGGCCCTCTGAAATGTTGCTTCTGCGTTGATTAGGCCAAAAGGCATCCTTCTGTAGGCAAAAGTGCCCCACTTTATGGTGAAAGTTATCTTTAATCTATCTTCCTCTTCTACTATCACTTGATTGTATCCTGAATATCCATCCACGAATGTCATCATCTGCGCTCCGTTCACAATTTGCAACACTTCATCCAATAACGGTAATGGATAGTTATGCTTTTCTGGTGCCTTGTTCAAATTTCTGAAATCCACATAGTCTTATCTCTCTGCTCTTCTTCCTTACTCGGACGAGATTGGCGACCCACGTTGAGTGTCGCACTGGAAATATGATCCTTGTCGTCTATAACTTCTTCACTTCTTGATTAATCAATGGTTCCAATAATGGATTGACTGACCTTTGCCTTTGTCTAAACGATTTACTTTCTTCTTTCAATGGAATAGTATGTGTGATAATTGAAGGATCATACGTCTTTAAGTCTTCATAGCCCCAAGCAATTATGTCTGGAAACTCTCTCGTTAGCTTGAAAATACCTTCCTTTTACTCATGTGTGCAAACCTTCCCGTTCTGAACCATCTTCAGATTTTCATCTGTCCCAAGGTTCACTTTCTCGCACACATCCCCTCTCGTGGGTTGATATTTTACTTTATTAAATTGATCCATGTCAAATATCCTTTCTAGCTCAATCATTCCCTTAGGAATGCTGTTGGTTTTTAAGTTCAAGATCCCATCTGGATTGATCTCTGCATCTCGTCGCGAATACTTCTGAATTTGTCAGGAATTTCAATATGTGCCTATCGTCATCAAATACTTGAAAGTTGGTCACATTGTCTGGCACTGATGCCAGTTCAACTCTAAACTTCTTCAATCCTTCTAACTCGATCGGTGCCAAAGAACTAGCAACCTGCGCGAGGGCGTTTGCTACCTTGTTACTAGCTTTATATCGAAACTTGCTGTTGAAAGCATCGAAACTCTCGATTAAATCCCACACCCTGTTTCTATACTTTTTTAATCTTTTGTCATTGCAAGCAAACTTCATCTCACTTGCTCAATCACTAGAGATGAATCTCCATGGACATGGATTGCCTTAGCACCCTTCTTGATTGCACACAACAAGCCAAGAATCAGAGCTTTGTATTTGGCCATGTTGTTGGTGCACTGGAACTATAATCTATGTGCTGCCAGATAAGTTGCCCCTGTAGGGCTAGTCAATTCGAATCCTGCTCCAGCTCCTTGTTTGGTCTTAGAACCATCAAACCTTAATGTCCATCTTCCATTGGTCTCTTGATGATCCCCTTGGACTTCCTCGAACTTACTCGATTCATCTTTTATCTTTACCTCTAGATCATGCGGTGCGGCTTGATTTCTCATTTCACCCATCTTGCTACTTTTCGCTATATTTGCCTATAAGACTTCAACCTTTTGTTTCCTATGTTGGTCGTCTTGCTTCAACGCCCCTAGGATTCTCTTCTCTACTTGCTCTAATGCGACTTTGCACATGGAACATGATAGCTCAGAAAAGGTGTTATGGATCTTGCACCAATTGGGTAACAACAAATCCCTTACTGACGTTCGGTTACCCAACTCTATGCCCTGTTGAACTGTCCTTACCACAAAATTTTCAAACACCCCTTCTCCTTCATCTGATGAAGAATCATGGTCAGACTCAACAACTACATCGGTGGATTCGTCTTCCTTCATCTTGCCAGAAATATGCAACATCAAAACTTCTTCAGTTTTGGGCTTGTAAAGGCCAAGGTCTGTTTATGCAAACAATATCTCATTTCCTCCTCCATACTCTGTAATAGTCAATCTCAACCTTGGGGTACTATCGATCCTGATTTGATTAGCTAGCCCCTTCCATGGTAGCCACATGTGAGAAAAGTCGGTGGCCATATAACCATTCAATTGCCTTGTCCAATCTCTACCTAGGATCAAGCCATATTGATCTGACACGTCCACAAATGATATGTCAATAAGTTGTTTCATCCTAGGATCCGAGGCTTATTGCATGTGGATGTTGTTCAATTCACCCACCACTGGTATCTCAGTTTTGTCTAATTGAGTAACTCTCTAGTTTGACTTTGTCGAGACAAGTCCTAATGACCTACAAACAGCCAAGGTAGTAACATTGTTGTATGCTCCTGAATCTATGAGACATTTATGCAATAACTTTCTGAATATCCTTATTGATAACAGAAAGGGAGCTGGCTCATCCTTCCCTTGATAGAATACCACTGGGGTTTTGAATCCAGGCTTAAGCTTTGTCTTTGTCTCAGTGGATCGAGTTGGTTCCTTTGTCTTTGTTGTCTCACTTCCTTTGGCAGCATCTTCACAAGTATTTACATTTTGACTTGGGGTTGCTACACTCTGAGCTACGTAAACTGGTTGTGGCGCCTGATGATTGTTGAAGGTATCAAGATCCCCATATGAAATACCTTGAGTCAGGCTCACCTCATGGATCACATTCACTGTATTGTGGGGAGGCATGTTTGTCGTTCTGGAAACTTGAGCTTGAGATCCACGTGCTTTGTTATCCTTCAAGCCATTGAGGAACATCTCCCTAATCTTTGTTACTCTCATCAACTCAAACAATGGTAGATTAATCTTAATCTTCTTCATTTCTTCAGCTACACTTTGTCCAAACTTCCTTAACTCTTCACTGCTTGTGGAATTAGTAACTACATGTTCCTTATTAACGCCTTGAGTTCTACGCAAGCCTTGTGGAGCATTAGCACTTTGACCACTATTGTTGTTGTTGGCTTGTCTATACTCTGGAGCATCCTTTGGATAATTCGGCACATTACTAGCATTTGGGTGTGGAGGTGTGTTGAAGTTATTTGGTGGAATGGAGGAAGTTAAAACCTTGTTGAGTTCCCCTGCAACTGCTGGAATGTTTGAACTTCATTGGTGCCTTGGACAAGGACATTATTGTTCAATGGAGGGAAACAATATCAGGACTCCTTCATAGGTTCATTTGGATTGGGTGGCGCATCTACTAGACCATTTGTTGATGTCGGTGGAAATTTTCCCTCGTGCTCTTCATAAGCTTCAAATTCAGGAGGGAAAGAAAATTATTTGAAAGTTAAACATTGATCATATCTTGGAGCAGGCACTATCTCATATCCAGTAACTGGAGTATCATCTTGATTGATCGACTCATCCACTACCTTTTGCAACAGGTTCGAGGCTTTCTTAAACTCGGCACACTGTAATTTCGAATGTTGGTTTGTCTCATGGAATCTACAATATTGGGATAGTGTTGACTCTGCCAAGAATATCCTCTCAGTTGTTCTGTTCTCCGGAGCAGGTGGGTTACCGAGTGGCGACACCACATTGCCATTATTCGAGTTGGTATTCCATGTCTTCCTTTGGTTGTTGTTGTATCCTTGATTGCTAGATTGAGCGCCTCCTTGATAGTTTCTATGATAGTTGTCATCTTGATTACCTCTTTGATAGCTATGGTCTTGATTGTTTCTTTGGTAATCCCTTTGATAACCACCTTGGTAGCTTCCTTGATTTCCTTGAAAGTTTCTTTGTGTACTCTGAAGCTGGTTATTTTGATTCTTTAAGTATGTGACTTCGGTGAAGAGCTTCTTCACTTGCTCGACTAACTCTTTAATCTCATCCTTCTCTTCTTGTGTTCTTGCAGATGTACTTGTGCTTTGAAGATAAATTGGCATTGTTGGAAGTGCGTGAGACAAGGTAGCTCCAAGGTGCACCACAAGTTGGTTCGAGGGAGCTTGGTATGTGGTTCGTAGAACTTGAGTAATTGTAGTTGTTGACCCTAACATATTTTGTTTCATCCGCTTGGCTATCTCTATAGCTCTAACGTACGCCTCATTCAAACTAGTTGGTTCAGGATGAGAAATTCATGTGAACATAGATGTTTGCGAATCCAAAGCATTGTAATACATCTCCATGGCACCTATGTCTTGTACAGTATAAGGAGCTTGCAACCGAGTGTATGCTCTATGAAAACAATTGTTGAAAGAAGTGATAAGACTCTTGATTTTGCCTTCTAATATCCACAAACTGCTTGTACAAATCCAACGGGGTGATGGGAATACCGAACTTTCCCACGAACGCATCCCTCAATTGAATCCACCCAGTTATGGACAAAGTTGGCAAATGCACAAACCAATAGAAAGCCTCTTCTCCAAAAGAGTGAGGAAAGAGCTTGCATGCCACATCTTCATGTTGAATTCTTCTATTACATAATGCATCTTCAAAACCTTGATATGTTCCTCTGCTGTCTGATTGGGATCATTCATTTGAAACTTGGAACAAAAGTGCTCTGGATTCTTGGGCAAATCATGATATTGATTGAATGTGAGAGGTGAGGCATTGTTTTGAATCCATGGAGGTTGCGTCATCGTTGCTTGTGTTGGTTGAATTGGTGTTGCTTGAGTAACTTGAGCCTGGGTGCCCTGAACTGGACTTTTGGAAGAACTCGTCCAACTCGTAGTATTAGCTACCCAATGATTTTTTCCCTTCTTCTGAAATTGCAACTCTACCAAATCTTCCTCTTGCTTTGGAGTTGACCTCAATATTCTTTGCCTTCTTTCTGATTGTAATCTTTCGAATCTTTCTGAAGAGAAAGATCCAATCTTCCTATCCAGCTTGGTTTAATTTTGATCTCCTTCAATACTTGATTGGGATAACTCTTGCACCTTCCTTTCTCTCTCAAGCCTTCTTTGAATTTCTCTTTGGCGATCCAACCTTTGTTGGATTCTCCTTTCAATTGCTCATGCCTTCCTTTCTTCTTGGTTCAACACGTCAACAGTATCCAAGTACTCTTTGTTGTCTCTTTTATCTTCCCAAGAGGTCGTGTGTAATGTAGCTACAATATGATCTTGAAGTGTACCCCAAGTTGCTCTAGGCTGTTGAGATCTAGGAAGAACCATTCTTGGTCATTCTTCCATTTTGTCTCTCTTGCTCCAACCTCGCTTGGGCTTCTCTTTCGATTCTTTGAGCCTTCTCTTCTTCTTTGTCTAAGATATTGGCAATGCGCAAGTACTCAGGACCACTTATCCTTTGGTGAAAAGCGAAAGAATGAAATGTTAGGATGATGTTGTCTTGGAATGATTCCCAATTCCTCTTAGGCTGCTATGAGCGTGAGAGTACCATTCTTCACCATTCTTGGTTATTGATCACTTCTTGAGAAAGTTCCAATCAAGGCCCTCCTAGCGCCAATTTCTGTTGATGCGAGTTTTGTTCCACTTACATAACATGCAGAATCAAACACTCAATGTTTCGGGATAAAACATAGAATATCAAACCCGCTCTTGAACAAAGTCATCTCCCATGCTAAGCTTTGCAATTTGAGATCGTGGAATGACTCCAAGGTTCCTATTACTTGTGGATATCTAGCTCAGTTGAAATGATGTGATTTGTTGGTTAATCACTTAAGGGGACTTACGCTATTTTCTCAATTGGTAATCACACTTAGCTTCGCAATGTATACTCAAATATCTCTCTTGACTTCACTTCTCAACTCTCTTAAACTACTTCTACTACGTCTAACTATGAATGGAAGGATCAGCGGATGGACTAGGACTCTACTAAATGAAATCTTATCAGCGACCTCAACCGCACTCAGTACAAATCTTCAAAAAATCTCAAATGGTTTTCATATCAACACCTCCTTAATCCAACTTGGAAGTTCAAACTAAGGATCCAACACCAATTGAACTTAAGTGCGATGACTAGCTTACCACACAAGGCTTCTTTACAATCAGCAAGGAGGCTAGTAGCCTAGTATACTTGAGCCAATCCAATCAAACATTCACCAATACTTGCATACAATCTACAATCTATCTCTACTCTTATTTTAACATCTTGAAATGAAAATCCTATCTTAATTGTGGAAGAAGAGCACCATGCAATAACACAAAGTTGATCAAACTTAATCACCGTGCAAAACACAACAATGATAAGTAGAGCAATTTCGGCATTATATTAGCAACAATTTTCTCCAACCCCTTTACAAATGCGAGCAAATGGCCTTATATAGGAGGCTGAAGTACAACAAACAGCCAAGAATAAATCAGAATCAATGGCCCAGATTACATCCCATAAACCCTAATTGGACAGATTTTGGCTACTCTTCGTCATTGACATTCTGCATATCTAAGGAGGGTCTCAGCAGCAACAAAATAATCTGAAGAATTTATGACCGCAAGACATGTACAGTCTTCTGCAGGGTAATTCGACGATGACTATTAAGGGAGGGTATTAGAATATTGTAATGTTTCTTTAATGGTCATCTTAGTTAGTCTTTAAGTTATTAGGTAGTTTCTATTTTTGTCTTCAGTTCACGATTGTTTCATTTAGAAACATCGTCTTTGTATATCTATATATGGAGCTTTCATCTCCTTTGTTTAATAACAACACAACATCAATTTAGGCTCCAACTCGTTGAGTTGTACAATGTCTAATTTGCTTCAAGAGATTCATCATATTTGCTTAATTTACAATCTATGACCATGGGTGTGCTAGCTAGTGTACAATCTTCCATCCTAAATTTCTTCAACATCTTAAAGAACGTGGTTTATGAATAAGATATGTGTTTATTAGATTGGGAAATTTGTAAACTAAGAAAAGAAGACAACTCACCACAGAAAGACATATCAAACTCCTTTTGTGTCTCCATGGAAAACTCTTGGCACATTTTGTTAGTATTGCCTCCAAAGATGGTGTCAACTACACTGATACACAAGGATAGTTTCGGGGTATTTTGCACATGTCCTTGTATAGGGGACGTCTTCCTTTGCTTGCCAAGGGTATCCACCACCTTTTTTGGCTAGGAGGATTTACAATACCACTTCTACAAAAGTGTGGCGTATGACCATAGTTGAACTTACAACACATAATGTTCTAGTCCATTAAAGGAGCAAATGAATTGTAATTTCTACTTAAGAACCCGAAATTATTTCTAGCATGTGCCCTATAATCCGTTGCTTTATCACGAAAGTGATTACAAGAAAAAACAATAACCAAAGCAAGAATTTTGGAACCTAATCTGCCTTGGAGGGAAGGATCTGAATTTGTCCTTGTTTTATTTTGTGAGGAATGTTCGGTTTCTACAAGACATTATTTCTTTCTTTTTATTGCTTTCGTTATTGATGGAGCTCTTGAGTGCATCTGCATAACCTCTAGGCTTATCTTCATTTATCTTCTTTATTGATTGTGACATTTGAATTTTGTGCTCTCTTAGTATTTCCTTGATTTTCTTCATAGCCAATTCCAGTCATAATAAATGGTGACCATTGGCAATTGATGATATCATCTAAGATTTCAATTTTCTCCAGTTCCTTCCTTAAGGAAACAATTTCAGATTCTAGCTTTTTGTAGTTTTCATCCTTTGTCTTGAGATGGATGCTTACCTCCTCTTCTATCATTTTTGCCTCTTCTAGTTGAATATTTAGGCCAATGACAATCATTTTTCATTCTTCAAGGATTTGTGACATTTTTGCTCTTGAATTGCAATCCTCTTCATATTCTACAGCTATAACTTTTGTTTTAAATTCCTTTTATTAAGCTTCTTGGTTTCACTTAAGGCACAAGTGAGTTCTTCAAGCTTCACTTCCTCGTCTATTTTGACACTTTCTTCCTCTTTTGAATCTATTTTTTCTTTTCCTTTGTCTTCACTATACAAGGCATCATTCTTTCTTTCTATTGCCATGAGTGTTTCTTCTCTATCACTATTGGGGATAATTTCATTGCTCTCCTCAAAGGAGCTACTAGACACTTTTCTTGTGCTCATAGAAGTTCTTCTACTCTCGTTTACCATTTTTGTAGCTCTTTTTGTATTGATGATGTTTGTTACCTTTCTATATGTTACAATCTTCTTTATGATCACTACTTTCACTTTTTGCATAATGACACTTGCCAACAAAATATCCTACTTCTCCATAGTTAGAGCATTTAAAGGGGGCAATTTACCTTTGTATTTATTGGATCTTTTTTAAGCTTTCTTACAAAATTAGTTTCCTTTGCATTTGATTCATTCTCAAAGCTATCGCTTGACTTAGGCTCTTTGATCGTCATCTCTTTTGAAGCTTTGAAGGTTGCTTCTTTCTTTGATGACTTCTCTTTTTTACAGTGTAACACGGATACTGGGGACGTCGGGACAACAGGACGGGTTTTCGGGACAAGGGAAAAAAGGGCTTCAATTTGGGGACGACGGTGGGGGGGCTGTAATATACTATACATATAGTTCTTGAAATGCTAGTTATGAAATGATGAATAATAGTATAAGAACTAATTATAGTAAATACTTGAACATAGCAAAATTGCATCATACCCAATACAGAATACAACATACTTGAAATTGATCATTGAATATTGAATTACCAATTACTATTAAGAATTCAAATTATCGGCAAATAGAACATTCTGATTTATATTATATCAAAAATATCATAAAGATGATTACAATGAGTAGCATGATATTCAGATATCAAAAAAAGTACAAAATCATGTCAAAATGTAGTGAAGGGAGGCCTCTAATCTTCCCCCAAGGCAAACTCCTCATCATTGGAGATGTCCTCGGGACGGTCGAGGGATGGACGTCTCGGGGACGTCAAGCCATCCCAACTTCCCGACAACGACTTGGTGGCAGGAAAGCGGTGCTGGAGGGACGCGGGGATGCCAAGTCTCCAGGACGAGGACATCCTCGGCACAAGGACAGGGGGTTTAGGGGGGCGGGACAAGTCCCCGTGTTACACTTCTTTTTTAGTCCTCATTTCAAACACCAAGAGGATCCCATGCAATTCATCCATTGCAATTCAGGTTGTATCTAGATCCTTCCTTCAATGGAGAAAACTTTGGCATCAAATCTCAAGAGAAGAAACCATAACAATTTTTGCACAATCATTGAATATTCAACCTTTTCACCAAGTCCTCTGATGATGTTGACAATTTCATCCACACGAAGGAGATAAGCTACAATATTTTTTCATCTATCATTTTCAAGCTCTCCCCTTATCTTCTATGGGTTTAGACATTAGCCTTTTTAACTTTTTCATCACCTTCATTGATGCTCTTAGGTTTGTCCAAATTTCTTTAGTCGCTTCACAATGCATCACTTTGACAAACTTTGATTCTGATACACCACACATGATAGTATTCATAGCTTTTGCGTTGTTTTCACTACCTTCTTTCTACCCTGATTCATCCGTGGAGATGATAGAGTTGTATAGCCATTCACAACTAATAATCAAATATCAAAACCAAGAGCCATTAGATAAGTTCACATCCTCATGCTCCAAAATGCATAGTTTGACTTGTCAAACAATGGAGCTCCATATGAGGAGAAACCTATTTGACTCACAATGTATGCTCTTGAGGTATACTTTCTAGCAGTCAAATTATCTCTTAAGGAACATGTTCTAATACCAAATGATGAGCATGCACTTAGATTGAAGGGCGGGTAAGGTGTGGGGGTTGGGTGAATCTGTATAAGAAAATATTTTCCTTATTAAAATTCAACAGCCACAATAAAGCAATCACATAAGATCTAACAACTAGGAAACACGAGATTTATGTGGAAACCCTTTTGTGAGTAAACCATGAAGAGCTAGTTGGATCTATGTCCAAATCCAACCACAAAAATAAAATTCTCTTACAATTTTTGTAGGCACCAATCCCCACTACTAAGCATCAGCTTAACAAGAGACACCAAGCTCTTATGTTGAGGCATCAACCTCCAAATGAACAAATTTTTCACCTTCACGAATATTGCTTCTTCAATGGATGATGATCATTTGGATCTCCATTTAAATTGCTTGCAACATCCTCCCATATATTCTCTTCTTTAAAAAACTTGCTTGAATTGTAATAACATTATGTTCTTTTTCTAGTTTTTTTAAGTGTTTTTTTTCAATCTGTTTTTTTACCCTTTTTTCAATTTAAATCTTCATTTTAACAAAAAACATACTTTTACTAAGCCGATTTTTGCTGCTAATTGAAACAATATGCAGTGTACATCCAACTGAATTTTCAATAGCCCCAAGAAATAAACATGGGAAACGAATTAATTTAATTCTTTTAGACAAAAGGTGTAAAGGTTTGAAAGCCACCCCTTAAAATGTTTTATAAACATTGTACGTGAGACCTTGAAATAACATGGAGATTGCTCAACGAAAATGATGCTTTGGTGAGCTATAAACATAAAAGAATGAATATGCAATATGCATCCAACTTGAGGTACAATGTACACCCAAGATTGTGTTAGCCAGGGCTGTAAGATTCCTCCTTTGCCGCAGCTAAGAGGACCTGAAGCACTAAGATCTTTCTAGGATGAGCATGATCGTTCTCATGGTTGAACATAGACAAGTATTTCTTTGAGAGATGTTGATAATGAATATAGCTTTCCACCATTTTAGTCTTGAATTTCATGCTCTAATTATTTAACAATGTGTTTAATTAAATAATTTTGTTTATTAAAAAAACTTAAAAATTATTAAATTGCGTTTGATTAAAAATTCTAACTTTGAAAAAGGAAACACTATAAACAAACCTCAATTTACTTTAAACTGGTAGGTTTTGCACTATTGTACCATGTCATTATTAAAACCTAAATTCATGTTTCTAACATAACTCTCAAATACAATACTTCACAAATACACAAATGCCAACAAGAGCATCAAATCAATCAAAGAGACACGGGGATCTCTCTTTCTAACCCTTAAAAAATGCTAAAATGGATGGGATATGGAATGATTTTGAAATAAACACAACTATTCATATAGCTAGTTATGCCTTGAATTCTTCTATGTTGAATGATGTTCAAGCAAGCACCAAACTGGCTTCTGTAAAGTACTAAAGTAATAAAGGAATTCTTTGTATTGGAGAAGAACATGTATGTCTCTATAACGGAAATGCCTAGTATCAAAAGCCAGCTTGTACAAATTTCACATGGTCATTATGACCCTTTAAAGTGGAAGCCTTTCTAATAGACATTCTTGGGAGTAAGAACATAATAGATTGGTGGCATTTTCATGTGAAGCATCAATCTAATATTCAAACAATGTTTTCTTGTGACTGGACTAGCAGCACTTAATAGCTTGTTTAGACATTAGAGAGGGAGATCCTTAGGTCCAAAACAGCACAAACCTAGCAAGCATTCCTACAACCTTTTAACTCATAGATCTGAGGTATAAGCAATGTCCTTTAAAAAAGGGTTTTCAAGTCATGGTAATGTGAATGTCTCATGTAATAATAAGACTGCACCATGCAGCCTTGATGATTTACCTCCAACTACAACGTCCACAGAGCAGTCAAGAGCTATCAGTTCATTCAGAGTGTTCTAAGTTTTAACAATGGATCAATGGGGTTTTAATTCAGAAAATAAAGAATATGTTTTCATCTTCACCCTTGAGTTTGACAGCATAATGCAACTGGCACCATAATCTTTACACATTCGCATATCAAACTATATATTCTAGGCTCCTGTGTGTTGACAATGCATAAACACCTGAATATGTCTCCTAATCAGTTCGATTTCTCTTTGCCTGATTATCCATGACTTACTTTCTATTTTCATTTCTTAATCTGTTTATGAAGTTATACCACAGCCCGTTTTGAGTTATAAATCATGCTAATATTGTTAGGTGTAAATGTTTTATTCACAGTTTGAAATTTACATGTGATGGCATGCACATTCACAACCATGTAGCATATTCCACAATATTCTATTGTAAAGCAAAAACATATCAAGATCCACATCAACACCAGAATATAAATTCACGTCTTTTCTGAAACCGACAAATAGAATTCTTCGGTATACCACTATCAAGCATAAGATCACCTTGAATATCAACATCATCTACCCGAAAACAGAGCCAAAAAAAAAGATAACCATAATATTTACTCATAATTTGAAAAACAAGATCACAAATGCCTATCTGTCAATGCAACTGCCAAATAAGATATAATTTGCTAAGAGAGACCAAATTTAACCTGGAGAAGGGAAAGTTAGCAGAAAATTTGAGATTTAAAATTTGTCTACAACTCTAAGTGCACTAGATAACTATTTGTTAAAAACTATCTTTTAGTTCATTTGCAACCTGCAAGAGCTTGCATTCTAAAAACTTGTACTCAAAAGGACATTTTTGCTGAAGATATTAATGCTAGACGAAATATGATGATATGAAAACTTTCATCTAGAATTCATATTGCAACAGAGTTCATTTACTTCATGAGTTTACGAAAACTTTCATTACTCCTAGAAGAAATATAATGAGTGTGTGCAAATTCTAAATTCTGCAGGAGATCACTCTAGCAACTTTTGCTAATTACAGGGATTTCATTCCTTCGCAAACTGTGAGGTAACGTTGAACGAAATGCCTTCTATGATTCTATCAAATTAAATTGTTAGGAATATCCACATATTTTAAGTTTAAATCTATATAAGATGTGCTTATGAATTTGAAAGTCTTTAAATCATTTCACCTTCCAAGGTTTCAATGTTTCTCTCTAATTATTCTAGATTTATTAAGAATTTCTCTTGTATGTCATCTCTTATAGGTTTAATTCTTGACATGAAATGTTCATACAAGCATTACTGATTTGGGTGCAGAATTCATTTCATCTGTAAATGTAAAATGTCCAATCCTACAGAACTCTTAAACAAGAAAATTGAAACAGTTATGAGCACAGCAAAGCCCTTCCGCAAAAAGATTGCATACCTTCCAAAATCCTGATCTTCAATAGGAAAAGAAAGATTTCTGGGAAGTAATTCAAATATAATGTCCTCATTCCGAAATACACTCCTGAAAATACAGTCAAATTTACTTCGAAAAACAAATTGAAACAATGCCCTCACTATAATGTAATCTGTACTACTAGAGAACATCAAAGGAAAGCTGTAAATCACAACAAGGCATGGAGATATGAAAAATTTGCATGCATGGTGAACTAATCCAAACACAGGTATGTCATTATTCATCTGAAGACGTGAAACTTAAGAGTAGAGGAAATATGAAAGGCTCAGTTAAATTAGACAAAGACAATTTCCATATTTCATAACATTATTTAGTTGTTGCTATCTTGTCTACAAGAAAGTGGTAAGCAAAAAAATTTTGCCTACTTTGGGAAAAACATTAAGCATTTAAAGAAAAGCTAGATAAGATAAGATAAGATAAATTATTAATGTCCAACAAGAGACCACAAACAGGCCTAAGGGACTGAGAGTACAACAGAGAGCCCAGAAAGCAACAGGACCACCAAACGGTGTCCAAAAAAAAAGAAGAGAAACAACAGAAAAAGAAGAAACAGCAGCAAAAGCCAGAGAGGAGAGGAAACCGCGGAACCACCAAGCAAATAGTGGTTTCCGGAAGCCGAGAAGTAACTAGAAAGATTTACTTATATTGAGGGAAGACAACTAGGGAAGCAGAGCTCCATATACACAAGGAACTTTCAATCACTGTATACAGTCTTTTGAGATATTATTTAACAATGGATACACAATATTTGGGTGATGGACACCTAATATATAATGGACTCCGTAAATGTGCCCCCATCCCTAGCAATGCATAGCCTTCTTATACTATTAAACCCCAGGTAAGGAAAATACATTAAATTTAACAACTACAAGAGTTTTTAATTTTTAAGATTTCTCCTCGGTGACAAAAACCAAAATAATAAAGTGGTGGGGTGGGGTCTATAGTTGCACACCTATCAACAACAGGTTCAACCTTCTTGGATAGATCTTTACCAAACATCCCTAGCATTGCATAGCCTTCTTATACTATTAAACCACAGGCAAGGAAATACATGAAATTTTGACAACTGCAAGAGTTTTAAATTTTTAAGCTTTGTCCTCAGTGTCAAAAACCAAAACAATAAAGTGGTGTGGTGAGATCTATCGTTGCACATGTATCAACAACAGATCCAACCCTCTTGGCTAGATCTCTACATAATATCTCTAAAGAAGTTATAGCTCATACAATTCTAACAGGCTTCAACATTCTACTAATATTGCTGTAACTAGGAACTCAATTGACTACTTTATCTTTAGGTAGAAGCAATGGTCGTGGAAATCCTTCTTGGGGTAAAATATTGACAGGTGATATTTCATATCCGTCCCTCCACTTCGCTGAAATGTGGGAATCTAGGGATGGGTCCCCCATCCCTATGGATGCATACTTGATGTAACTAAGCACTCAATTGACTACTTCTTTATCTTAGGTAGAAGCAATGGTCATGTAAATCCTTCTTGGGGTAAAATATTGACAGATGATATTTCATATCCATCCCTCCACTTCGCCAAAATGTGGGAATCATCGCGATGGATGCATACTCTTCTTAAACTAATAAACCATGAGCAAGGAAAATAAGCAAATTTAAACAACTTCAAGTGGGAATCTAGGGATAGATCCCCCATCCCTAGGGATGCGTATTCTTCTCAAACTAGCAAATCATGAATAAGGAAAATAAGCAAAATTAAACAACTTCAAGTGACAATTATTTTTTACCTTTCACCTCGTGAACATAAACCATAGCTTTTAAACAGCTTACAACATCATATAAATTTTTTAAATCATCACAAAGCCATATCCAAAACAATAAATTGGTGCAGTTAACATCCAGCTTGGATTCAACATAATATCTGTGATTACAAACCTTAAAGCTAATACAATTCTGATGCATATGCATCAGTGATTCATTCCAACTCCAACGTGCACACAACAAACATGCATTATTCTCTTGAAGTTGCTGTAATAATGTTGTACTTAATTGACACCTCTATACCGTGCAGAAGCAATGCAAATAAAAATTCCCTCTATGGGTAGAAATGCTCCAAAGGAATACGTCTGCAGCTTGATTCATAAAAAATATGCAGTGTTCTACAGCTCATACAGAAATATTGATCACATTGGAGCCAAGATATATTGTCAATCCCTGGCATGAACTGCTGAAGCACTTCAATCTACTCTGTCCAGTACAACTTTGATTATTTCCTAATATAATGTTAACCCTGTAGGCATAACTTCCGGGTACATCCAAATTTTATAGGTTTGAATGTCTGTCAGTTATTTTTCCCAAACATGTAACTCCACCTACCAATTCAACTTGCCATTCTCCCATCATTCCAACTGCTTTCGTGACATTGCAAAAAATGTTTATTTAACATTTATTCTCACCCAGAAGGAACATAGCAGTTGCAGAAATGTTAATCAAATCATATGGTTCAGATTTATTTACTATTAAGTACCAATTAGCAATGATCATTAGGTCATATTTCAATTGCAGCACTATATCCTTGTCCATTGCTAGAGGCATTGATGAAAAAAACTTGTGAAGGTTTAAAGCAATTTTCCAGAAAATTATGGGTATAAAGAATTTTTGAACATTTTTAAAACAAATCGTGGGTTCAGGCTCTTTGCCAATTTTTTATCAACCAAAATCGAAGTTTTTTGAGAAGCTACTTTTTATCTCAATTTCCATGTCTCTGGATAGCAAGAGGGATGGCTTTGTTACCCAACATCATGTTGGAAGGCAACCAGCGCATGCTCAGGATCATCCACTGGATGCAGAAAGTTCATTAATCGGTACTTTTTGCCACAAGTTTGTAAAATTTTGGCACAAACTTGGTGTACTTGGGAGAATGACCATTAAGCGAGGGTATTAAAGTAATATTGTAATATTTAGCTTATAATGGTCATTTAAGTCATTTAGTTAGTCTTTAGCAACTTTCTATTATGCAAGCCAATTAGTTAATATTTAGAATCTTTCCATTCTGTCTTTAGTTCTCAATTGTTTCCGTTGTGGAAAGATCTTTTGTAATTGCTTACATAAAGAGTATTCCTCTCCTTTGTTTAATACAACAATCAATTATCATTTCACCTCTAAATAATACAAATGCTTTATACGATTAAACTCAAATTTTGACTTGTATATGATGGAAATTGGAAATATGTTCTACGAAATTAGTATATATGTATGATTTTAAAGAATATTTTACGAAGTTGTATATTTTTGAATGTTCAATAAATTGGCCGAGATATTGCCAATTTCTTCTTGGGTTTTTTTCCCCAAGTCACAGTCGAGTCCAAGTCTTCTACAACAATATTGTTAAAAAGGTAAGATAATCTATATATGTTTGCTCTACAAATTTCAATATGGTATCAGAGCACCTATGGAATATGCCTCTGTAATTTGCTGATACCCTTCACATTCTACATTGTACGCCAGCATATCTCCAGCGGGCCTCTATCTTGATGAACGAATATTTCCTATTGCTGCAGATGTTGAAAGGCATCACTATAAAAGCATTGAGGTCTGTTGTTAGAAGGGTTACTGTAGAAATTACAACACTGAGGTAAAAAGAGATTATCGTCTTTAGGCAAGCGAATTTTCTGCCAGGTGAATCTTTATTGAACAGCTGTTTAAAGTCCAATTTACATGCTTCAGTGGCAGCATACAACATGTCAGAACCGAAGATGAGCAAAGAATAAAAAATATACAACAATATTTATAAGTTCTTATTAAAATTGCTTATAAAGATTAAAAAAAAATATTTTAAAATTCTAACACAAATAACATAGATCATAATAAAGATGAATTGATTGGTAGAAGATAATTAAGGGATGGACATAATTTGGAAGGTCGCAGGTTTAACTATCATTGGATTTATTGTTAGAGGTTTTAATGAATGGACAATTTGAACATCAAAAAGCAACAAAATAGACCTGTTCATAGATTGATTGTAGGGAAGATTATAATTTTTTGTTGATACTGACTTAATGATATCAAGATCGAATCCTGCCAAATTTACCATCACTTGAAGATCAAGATTGATTAAGTAAATAAATGAGACATAAGGACATTTTCCTACAAACATAAAGCTACATTGTAAAAAGGTGCATTACTGGTGGGTACCAACCTATGGTTTTAATTTTGCTCCATATAAAGTTTTCCAAAAAGCAGCACCTCTAAATTGTAATCATCTTGTATCACACAGCTTGCTTAATTACTTATTATTTGATGCTCCGGCGTCATGCAATGGAAAGCGAAAGCTTGAAGGTAGTTATGCAGCAGATATTCAAGTGAATGGGCAAGGCAAAAAGCAAAGATTTTGTTAAGATCTAAGTAAGTCAAAGTGGAGGCTGGAGGCACAAGAAGTTGAGAATTTCCACATTTCGAACTGGCTTCTCACTCTAAGATGTTAAATTGTTTGAGAAGCACTAACACATTTGAGTCCCTTCCCTTCACCAAGCAAGGAAATTTTGGCAGTCAGTAGCAGTCTCTATTAAATATGCATTCACTTGTTTCATGGATAATGTAATCATTGAAATAGGTGTGATTAGCATATCTACAATCATTTTGTTCCTATTGTACATTAGAGGAGGTATTCAGTTCCCACACACTGGAAAAAAGTTATTGACACTTTTGAAGGAATGTAGACAATTAAAGGAGGGTTGTTCTCTCATTTGGAGGCACTAGAGGAAGGATTTTGTCACACTTGGAGAGGGTGGACTCTAGAAGGCGAGTTGTTTTCTAGCTGTGCATGGAGGTTGGGATCTGTTCCCTCATGTGATACAGAGGATTTCTACTGTTTTATAGTCAAAATATCCACATGATCAATTTTGTGTGTTGGGTGAGTGGAAGATTTGGTGAAGGTTTGAGTGAGAGGAAGGATTTTGCCACACTTGGAGGAGGGTGGACTCTAGAACGCGAGTTGTTTTCTCGCTGTGCATGGAGGTTGGGATCAGTTCCCTCATGTGATACAGAGCATTTCTACTGTTTTATAGTCAAAATATCCACATGTATCTACATGATCCATATTGTGTGTTTGGAGGTTCATCAAATTTTCAAATGTGCTATTGTCTTCAGTCCAGGTAATGTTCCATCATTTGTTTGGATTCAAGTAATAAGGGTGGGAATGTTGGAATTAGAATTACATCATTAGATTAGAATTTTAAAAAAAAATGATTATAGATTAGTAATAGTTAATAAATAAATAAAACTGTTAGCATATAAGTAGTGGTCTAATAATTGAATTGGGGTTATTTCCAGTGGGCAGTTGAGAAGAATAGCTGTTGTGTACAAGAAAATTGAAAGGCTTTATAAGCCAATGCATTGTAAAGAATTTTTAATCCAATGAAATAATATATCATGCAACATTTTATATCTGCAACAATAGTGTAACAACAGAAATATAATATATATGTGTTTGCTTTACCAATTTCAACTTTATAGGTGAAGAGCACACAGGAAATACTGAGGGGGCAGGGGGTGAATCAGTATTTCAGTTTTTTTTTTAAACATTCAAAGCATGAAACCATATAAAAACTTAAAGAAAGTAACCATCAAGACGCAAACACCAGATTTCTTGTGGAAAATCCTTTCGGGTAAAAAACCATGGCATACAATAGCTTTTAATAACAAAACTTGGGCACCAACCCAGATTACATAAGTAAGCACCAACTCATCGATCAGCTTAGGCACCAACCTCAATTTGAGCACCAACCCAAAAAAATACTCTGAAACCTGATAGCATAAGAATTCTGTTCCCACACCAATCTCACCCAGCTCCTTCAATTTCACAAAAATTCAACCGCCCAGCATAAGTGTATGTATCCTCAGCTTAGTCACAGCACACTCTATTTAACACAGCTCATTCAATTCATAATGTTTCACACTTTTCCACCATGCCTCCACACACTGCTTCGACTCTTTTCATACTTGTACAATAGCTTTTACTAACAAAACTTGGGCACCAACCCAGATTACATAAGTAAGCACCAACTCATTGATCAGCTTAGGCACCACCCTCAATTTGAGCACCAACCCAAAAAAATACTCTGAAACCTGATAGCATAAGAATTCTCTTCCCACACCAATCTCACCCAGCTCCTTCAATTTCACAAAAATTCAACCGCCCAGCATAAGTGTATGTATCCTCAGCTTAGTCACAGTCACAGCACACTCTATTTAACACAGCTCATTCAACTCAGAATATTTCAAACTTTTCCACCATGCCTCCACACACTGCTTCGACTCTTTTCACACATCCCCCCCCCCGGCCTTTTTTACATATATAAAAAAAAGCTGTCAACCTGTATTATTCACCACACAGCAGAAGATATATATACTCTCTACTTAATCGTATCAATACTATTCAACAAAAACCAGAACTCCTTTCTAAAAACACTGCACCAATGTTTCATATGGCTTAAGAGATCAGTCAATACCCAACTCGCAAATCTCCGTTTTTTCTAAATATTCCCTTACAAAGAGAAAAATAACGCCCATTCCTGTAATCAACGCACACGTGTTCATTTAGGAACGACTTCTCACATTAGTTTTAAAAAACTGAGGCTGCTTATACTTTTCCATCACTCGCGTCTTCACTTCTAAGCTTTCCACTTCTCCAAATAAAATCACATGTGACCTATTTTTACACACCCAGCCCATTCTATCTCTTTCAAACTAAGAGAGTAAGTCCCATTTCCTCAGTACATCCTGTTGCCAAATGGAAGTAGTGCCAAAAATCAATTTCTTAAGGCATCCTTAAACAAGGAGAATATGCATTGAATGTGGCCATATTTCTCACGCCAAAATATAACTATATCCACTTCATAATGAATGCAGTATTAAAAATTAAAGAGCCCTAAAATAATTCTCTTTCAGACTTTATATCACTAACCACACAAATTAAAAATAATTTACTTCATTTCTGAAAACACCTAATGATATGGCGTAAAATCTGACATGGCAAATAATTCTGACTTGGCAAACAAGACAAGTAGGCAGCTTAATCAGACATCCAACCAGCTCAAGCACGTCAATCAGACAACCAGGCAGCTAAAACCAAAATCCTCTGAAATCTATACGATCTCGATCATCAACCTTTGACATCAATGACAACATATTCAACAGCAGGTTCAGGTTCATCCCATATTTTTTATACTAATTTATATAATCTTTCTGGAGTGTTTGACACTAGAAATTGAGCTTATCTACTCCTGGATCCAATACAGATCACAACCAAGCTAGTTTTTCCCTTACAGGATTTCAACAATAAATTTTCAGAGTTGTCATTCATTTCCAGCACTGTAAAATTTCTATTTGGAGTGACATTTACTCCTCTTAGGTATTGCCATTTGATTTATGCAGTTAGACTTAGAATAATACGTTCATGTTCTAGTCAATTCTACATCACAACCTCACTCTTCTATTGTTCCTAAAGCCATAATTCACCGTCTCCATTTTTCCCATGCGCAATAAAATCTATATCATTGTACACCCTAACAACAAAAATATTTTCCCTATTTCATATCACTCACGACTCCTGACTTTAACTATTTATGGAAGACTTTTGAGGATACCCCTCCCTTGTCTACCACATTCAAAAATTCTAGACAAAGATGAAATCAGGAAGGATATTGAAACAGGTTGCTACAAATATAAATATACCTATAAATTAACAAGAAGCAAATTAAAACGTTGTTAATCCCACAAGTTTGTGTCTACAAGAGGAGGAAAGGAAGCTCAACGCAAAACAAACAAGAAGAGGGAGTGCAGCCAAGCATCACACTTTTGATCCTATGCAATGTATGATGTTATGCACACCCACATTCCAAGGTAAACAGTGCCTCTTGATCCACTGCTGTCACTATTTCAAAGAATCCTATCTGGAAATCAAATCTAATTTTGGCTGCAGAAATCCCTTTTGGTTTTGACCCTCTTACCCATTCCCTAAATCTGCATTTCAATACTTTGCTCTGCACTGAATTCCATTGCCAACATAGTTTGCAACGTTCCTCGCTTGCCATCTTTGTCATGCTTGATATCCCTTTTCACCTATGGCCCTTTCCCTCACCCCTCCAACTCTATCAACTATCCATTGGCATCTTTTCCATGAACTCTCTTTACTTGCAATTCCAAGTGAATATAGTGGTCCAAAAAAATCTGCCACTTCAACTGGCAAGTGAAAAAAAACCCCTATAATTGACCCCACCCT